>JAAAKG020049383.1:0-18469 GCA_010014905.2 Druon quercuslanigerum
AGTGAACTGCAATGTTCACGAAACGTCGGCAAAATTCGTAGTTTTGTACACGATTGAAACCCGAAATATCTACTTCAACAATATCTTATTCAATAACAAAATAAACAATATTTTTATCCTAACTTTTTAGATGTAGCTTTTTTAGAGATCCTCTAATTAACTAAGGAATAGCTTTAGTTAGTTTAATTAATATTTAGCAATACTGTTCAGTAGGTTGGAGTGTAAAAATAATAGCTTTTAATATTTTAAACAAATTAATAAACAAAAGCTATTTTCTCGTGATTCACAATGCAATTAACAACAAATATTATTTACTTAAACAATATTTAGAAACAAATTAACATTTTCTACGTTATTCTATGCATCGGCCTAATTTTCTTTGCGGAACCAACTAAATATCTATTGCCAGTGACTCTTAGCTATAATTTTGATTAGATTAATAAATAATAATTATTATTCAAACAATTTTTCTGAATAAATGCACATTTGGACCATTCATCCAAGATTAGGCTTAATTTTCTTAGCGAAATTGACCAAAAATATATTTCCAAAGATACATTGCTGTTATGACTTTTTAAATTAACAACAAATATTTATGACTTAAACAATATTTATAAACAAATTTTTAGTTTTAACATTATTATAGGAATAGGCTCAATTTCTTTGTGGTATCAACTAAATATGTGTTGTTAGTGACTCTCAGCTGAATTTTATTGAAATTGATAAAAAATGTTATTTATTCAAACAATTTTTATAAATGAATGCACATTTTTACCATTTTTAGAATAAAAGACTTCAGTTCCTCAGCGAAATTGTTTTTGGGGTAAACTAGAAATATCGTTTCAATAACTTCTTTTTGCACATATTCGTCCAATTGAACAGAGCTGTGGATTATTTGAACAATATTTAATAAAAACTTCACAGTTTGATCATTTTTCCATGATAAATATTAATTTTGTTTTAATCAGCAAAAGATGTCAAAGAAAATTTGGCAAGAAGAAACCATTGATAAAACATTTATAGTTTATTCCATGAAAAAATTAAGCCGATTTAATTTAAAAGTGACCAAAATGTATATTTGTTTATGAAATTTAAAAAAAAAATTAACTGTTTTTACCAGTTAACAAAGTGTTGTTTGAATTATGTCCAAACATCAAATTTCTTAAACAATTGCAAATAAAAACTAATTTCTCTTGTATTTTGTATACAATCTACGACTTTCAAAAATCGCATCATTGCGAATGACGAGAAAATGGCTGTTGTTCATTAATACTGCTGGATAGTAATTATAATAAAAGATTTAAAAAAAAGTTTATCTGAAGAGTTAGGAAAAAAATATTGCTTATTTTTTTGTTAAATGAAAAAATGTTGATTGATCGAATCAAATTCTCTAGCCGGGCTTGTTATATCTGAATGCACTGTTCCCAATTTTGGAATCATTTCGTATTGCGCATGCGTCGCGTCAACATTTGGATTGGCTACTGCTGGCGTGTTTATTTAAAATTATTCAATTTGCAAAAAAATTGTTTGCAACAATTAACATTCCTAAAACTATTAAAAATATTTCTTGGACCTCGAAATAGACTCATTAAGTGAAACGTGAAGTAATTATTTGACTGTCATTCCTTAAAAATAAATAATCAATTTTAAATTCAAAGAAATGAATACCTTTTTATTACAAATATGAATTTAAAATCATTTTTAATATCTTTATGCACATTAAAATTATTATTTGTTGTAAAAAATCATAAACGAAAACAAAACCAAGTTACTCATTTCAAATAAGCGCGCCAGCGACACCCAATCCAGTTTTTGACGTGACGCATGCGCATTATTAAAATATCCCAAGATTAAAAGCACTTCCTGAATGCCCAACGGCCTTTTAAAAAAACATAAAATTCAATAAAAATTGGCTTGTAGACAGGGTTCGTACACGAAAAGTGTTTTTGGTTCCACTGTGTGAGGTGGGTCCTTCGTACTTGAAAAGGAATAAAACACGAAACATAAACATTTTTTACTTGTCTTAAGAAGTGTAAAATTTAAATATAGCTACTTACTATTATGGACTTTGGATTTCGTTGGAATCGCCAAAAAATAGATTTGAAATATATAATATTTATAAATTACTATCTGCAAAATAAACAAATTTATGCTTAGCGTTGCATTCCTCATAAGGCGCACAGAACGCTCGGCACCAAGTGTCAGTGACAGGAGTCTGGCAATAACTCAGCTGCGTGAGCAGAATTTGGGTGGTGGGGGTAGAGCACACAGGTACCCCGTGATTGAACGGACACTGGCCCGAATCGTATTTCACAAGACCTCTCAGCGGCGCGAAAGCGTCCAATTAAAAAAATCTAATTTTTCAAATAAGCAATAGCCATGTTGTATGTGATAATTTATAGTGGAGGAATCAAATTCAGCTCCAGCCATAGCCAGCTCAACAGGTCAGGGATTATACCTGGCTATTCCCGGTAACGTAATTCCTATCGAACAGTGATAATAGCTTTTTTTTATTTGTGTTTATTATTGAAAATTTAAATTTCTGTGTGCAAAATTAGATAAAAATATTCATAAGTGTATAGTTATATGTGTTATGTGCTTCGAAAACAGAACGCATTTGATAAACTCAGAACTCAATTAGGAGCCATCCATAAATTGCGTAACATTTTTTTAATTAATTTTCTAGCATACTCCTGCCCTAGGTTAAAATTCCTAAAAAAAATGGTGTGCAATTACTTTTTTTACAAATAAATATATGTTCATATGAAAAAATGATCGTTAAAATTGAAAATTGTTTAATTGCAAATCTCGAAAATTAAACTTTTACAAAAAAATGTGAATCTTGGAAAGTGAATAATTATCAAATTTATACATTTTAAATTCCAGAGTTTTTAATTGTACGTCTTTAAAATCGTACAAACTTCAATTGTGAACCTTGAAACTTAAGATTTTTTAATTTAAAAATTAAAAATATTTCAAGTATTAATTTTTGCAAATAAGACTCTGTAACTTCGTTCATATGCATTTGGGAATTTCTTAAATTTTGAAGATTAATAATTCATAAATCTCTACTTTTGATTTTGAAAATCATCCAAATTTACGAATTCTGATTAACATGTCTTTGAACTTTCGATTTGAAATCTTGAAAAATTAATTATTTTCAATTTCATGTATTCAAAATGAAACTACTTTTAAAGAACATTGAAAATTGCTTCGTTTTCTGTTTTAAAAATTAAATATTGAAAAGTCTGAAAATGCAAAGCTTAAAAATTGTAGAATTTCTTATTTTAAATCTCATAATTCAATAATTTGAAATTGTATATTTTAAAAATTGAAAAATTTATCATTGTATATCTTTAAAATTGAACTTTTTACAAACTGTTTTGTCAAAAAAAAAAAAAAAAAATAAATAAAAAAGAAAAAATGCTCAAATTTACATAAGTTAAAAAAAAATTTGGAAATTAAATAATTTACATTTGCGTGTTTTTAATATTTGAAAAATTTTAAAGTTCTAAAATTGTAGAACTTTAAATTTGACGAATTTCTTATTGTTAGTGTTAAAAATTGAACGAAAGGTAAAAAAAATTGCTAAAAATATCATTTCGAACTATAAACAATCCAAATCATTGGATCTACTTTTGTAAATCTTTAGAATTGTTTCATCGAAAAGATTTAAAAATTCCAAGTCACATAGTCTAACTAGTTTAAAATTTAAAAATTAAATAATTTGCAATTGTGTGTTTTCAAAATCTAAGAATTTACAAGTTTTAAATTTCTAGAACGTTCTATTGTAAATATTTAAACTCGAAATACATATAAAAAAGTGCTTAAAATAATATTTTAAACAATGAGGTTTTCCAAATATTTGTATCTTCCTTTGCAAATCTTTAGAAGAAATTTTTCTATTAAAAAACGTTCAAATTTATATAATTTTAAGAAATATAATTCTTGATAATAATTAAATAATCTTGGATTGTATATTTTTAAAATTCAAGAATTATTAAGTTTTTAAATTATTGATAGTTGAATTGTAAATCTCTAAAATTTAACATTAAAAAAATTAAAAATTTAATTTAATTAAAAATTTAAATTAAAAATTAAAAAAATTTAACAAAATTTAACTCTAAAATATCATTTTGAACTACAAAAATTCCAAATAATTGACTCTTCCATTTTAAATCATTAGAATTTTTCTATTCAAGAAAATAAATAAATAAAAAACGTTTATATTGACATACGAATCACAAATATAAATCTTTATAATGAAATATTTGCAATTGTATATTTTCAAAATTCAAGAATTTTTAAGTTTTGAAATTCTAGTACGTTGAATTGTAAATGTTTAAAATTGAAGAATTTCTCAATTTAAATATTTACAAAAAACGCTTTAAATATCTTTTAAAAATATAAAGATTCAAAATTATTGAATCTTCCATTGTAAATCTTCAGAAGTTTTCTGTTAAAAAAAAGAAAGAAATCAAAAATGCTCAAATTCACGTAAGTTTAAAAAAAACAAATCTTGAAAATTAAATAATTTACAATTGCGTGTTTTCAATTTAATTATAAATCTTTGAACATGATCAATTTTTCATTATGTATCTTTCAAATTGAACTACGTACAAAGACGCTAAAAATAAAATTTTCAACTATAAACATTCAAAATGATTGAATCGTCCATTGTAAATGTTTAGAACTGTTCTAAAAAAATATATTAAAAAGGAAACGTTTAGGAAATATAAATCTGAAAAATTAAAAATTTGCAATTGTTTTTTTTTTTAAATTCAATAGTTCGTAAGTTTTAAAACTCTAGGACGTTGAATTGCAAATCTTTAAAATTGAAGAATGTTTTATCTTAAAAGTGAGCAAATAAAGTTATGAAATTTTCTGGGTTTACAACTATATATATTCTTTATTTTCTAATTGAAAATATCCACAAAATGAATCAATTTTATGAATGAGAAACATGAAAAAACTCAGAATTCCACAATCCCTCAGAAAATATTGTTTTCTTTTTTAATTTTATAAAATATATTATACAACATAATTTTTGTCAATGTAAAAAAAAATTATTTAAATATCAAGAAAATCATTTTACAGAAAAATTTGGATTCAGACAAGTTTTTTGTTTTTAATCAAAGAATATTTTCTCTGAGTGCATGTCTGTTAATAACATCTTATTACTACTTGAAAACTACAATTATTTAATTAAATGATTATTTAGAACATTCACATTCTTTAATAAAGGTTGTAAAATTTTTATTTTCTGTTTAATATGTCGTAAAGTCTGGGAAAGAAGACCACTAAATTTAGAGATGTTAGTAAATAGCTGAAAGCCCCAAAAATATAAAAAATACTGGATAATTTTGAACTTAGTAATAATTAAAAAAATTATAGATACAACTTTTATTTCATAAAATTAACCGGTGAATTATTTATTAAGTTATTACAATTTTTTTTTGAACGACTAATGAATCATAGAACAGGTACTAATTGCTAACCATTTATTTAAAATGCAAAATAAAATTTTTATCTTTACTTAATTTTAACTTCAAACCATTATAAAAGTAATGAAATTCTTTTTTCTGAAGGACACAGTAATAGTTCTCGTCATATTAAGTTATTACAAAATTGCTAGTGTCTACCATGGCTTTTGCATTATTTTGCAATCGCGTTATAAAAAAGAGACTTTGTTGACCATTTAGAGAAGTCTTAGGAGTAGAGAATCATAAATTCTAAAAAAGGTTGCTCCTAATTGCAGAGAAGATAAAATAAAAATTTAAAAAAAAATTACAAATAAGTTTTCCATTTTAAGAAGTCTTAGGAGTATAGAATCATAAATTCTGAAAAAGGTTGCTCCTAATTGTAGAGAGAAAATAATAAAAATTGAAAAAAAATAATTCTAGTAGAGAAAAAGGATGCTAACGCCTTTATTTCTGGTTTCATGGTTATACAATACATAGAAATAAATTATTTTTTCCATACTTGACATCAAACCTTTTCCTTCTACATAATAGAAATCAATTCTCTATTATTAAATCTGATTCATGAATTGACGTTCGTTTAGGAAGCACCAAACAATATTATATTGATTAGCATGAAACACTTTCTGTTAATAGAAATCATAATAAAATAATTAGTATATTTTGCGACGATCTTTGTAGAATAAATAAAGAGGTCTGCGATTTTTATTTGCTAATTTTTCTTTCAGTTTGAGCATGACCTTCTGATAGCTAATTTCAAATTAAACAAAAGATTAAGTTTGAGGAAGCGTTAACTAGGTATAACGTAATGGATGATAATCATCCACTTTACCTGGCCATTCAAGTTCAATTGTTGAACGCTGTAGAAGTCATCTAAAATATGGTACAACTTATTGTCAATTATTTAAAGTTACCTCATGCTGGGAATTAATTCAATGCCCTTTGAATCGTTTCTGTCACTTACCAACAATTTCATAACAATTGGTTTGCAGTCCCCCTGCTTGCTAAGGAATGCTTGCTTTTAGTTTAAAGATTTGAGTAGTTTGCATCTCAATCAAGATGGTGTGCATGGGAAAATTTATCACGCTTATTACATGTTCATAAATTTTAATTAAAACAATTAAAAACTAATTCAGTTGTTTTTCTTGTATTTGCTGAATTAACTTTAATTTCGACGAAAAAAATTGCAGTAGGCAATAAGCTAGAAATATTTCAGGTCAAGAACCAAACAGCAATGGAATGGATCGAAGTTCGAGTAGTATTTCTATCGCCCGGAATCATAGTTCTTCAGCATTGGAGAGTGATATTAATCATAAGGTAATTTTCAATATGGAAATTGCATTAATTATGTAAGGATGACTCTGGAAATTTTAGACCCACTCCTCTTCAATTGTAAGGTTTCTTATGAGTTTTTTGATCCCATTACCCTTTTTACGTAAGATTTGGTTTTCTTTACTTAATTTATCAAAAATGTATCAATCCTTTTCACTGAAAATAAGGTTTCAAGGGCTTTCAAAAGATTTAATAAAATTTTAAAGGACTTTTGAACATAATAGGGGATTTTAAGGAATTTGGGTGAATGAAGATTCGTCAGATTTTCTAGATCCCTTTCATCCCAAAATAGCCTTACGAATTTAATCAATGCTCCCATATCAAATATTTTATTTAATATTTTACTTATTATTTTTTCTTTTAGTATTTCATTTGGTATTTTTAAATTAAATTTTCGATGATAAAATATCTACTGTGGTCGCTTCACTCGGAATCAAACCAGGATTAATTTAAAGGAACCTGTATTATCATCAGAGATAGTTACCATCAATCAATTCACCACAGTGAAAATAAGAATCAACCTATCGATCATTTGAAGTTTACAAATAACAGAAAATACTTAACGTCTTTTATAGTCAAGATGGAAAATCAATTTGTAAAATTTTGTAATTAAATTTTTTTCTGAAAAAAGATCTACTCTCATCGTGTTCCCTGTTATTTGAA
This sequence comes from Druon quercuslanigerum, assembly GCA_010014905.2. Lineage (NCBI taxonomy): Eukaryota > Metazoa > Arthropoda > Insecta > Hymenoptera > Cynipidae > Druon > Druon quercuslanigerum. The sequence continues at coordinate 7,476 of JAAAKG020049383.1, forward strand.
GAGGTGATGAAAAAGACATCTACGCTGATTGATGGCACCTATCTCTGATGATAAGACAGATTTCTTTCGATTTTATTATTTAAGTTTGTTAAATATTGTATAACACTAAGTATGCATTCTTAAAAAGTATATATCTTATATATTTTTTTAGGGTAACACGCACTTTATGCGGAAAATACCGCCAGGAGCAGAAGCTAGCAACATCCTTGTTGGGGAAGTGGACTTCCTGGAGAAAACATTATGTTGTTTTATACGACTTAACCAAGCTTGTATATTGGGAGATCTAACTGAAGTTCCTGTACCGACACGGTTCATTTTTGTTCTTCTTGCTCCAGCGGTAAGGAATTTATAATTATTTTTTTCAAATTTTTAATTGAGAAAAAACGGAATCATCAATTTTTAATAATCTTTTTAAAACTTTTATTCCAATACAAAATCAAATTTTGCGACGAATTAGAAATTAGAATTTAAATTCTTTTCAACAGTTTGATGCAAATAAGCTAAATAATTTTTTTTTTATTTATAAATGACTTTTTCTTAATAAATTTATAAACAATTAAATAATAAAATGATTTTGAAGTTTCGTCAATAGGTTAATTGCTGATAGCCCAAATATACAGAAACAATCATTTCTTCATTTTTTCCAAAAAAATAAATTTATTATGTTCTATTGGTTTACTCTTTTATTATATGGCTTGCAACATGGAATTAAAAAAAAAAATTTAGTTTTGATTTCAGGAAAGCGAGTTTTGGTGAAGAAATATACATCCACTTAGAACAGGGAGCTTTTTACATAGAAAGAAAATTTTTTACGAGAATAATAATTCGAACTAAGAATACAGGAATTTTAAAAAATCCCTCTTCCAAGTCAGAAGCCTCCTCTTAAAGTAGAAGTAAAATTTCACAGAAGAAAAATTTCTGAATTATAATAGAAAATATTGTCACACTGTTCTTTCCGCATTATTCTTTTTTTAGTTAAAAATTGAAACACTTGGAAAAGTTTAAATCTTATTTTTTTAAATTTAGAAATTAAACTATTAGTTTAAAAAATTTATGAACATTCTCGAAAATTTTTCTTTTCTATAGAAAATTATTATTTATCTTTAAATTCATCAGTTTCGATAAAAGTGAATTTCCTTAACTAACAATTGAACTATTCCTTGTTTAGTTGAAAATTTATTTTGTCTTTTTTAATTTAAAATTAAATTATTATGTTGTTAAAAATTCACGTATTTTGTTAAAAAATCTATTTTTCTTGGTAGAAAATGATCCTTTTCTTTGAATGTGAATCTGCTTGTAGAAAAAATCTTCTCATTGGCTAAGAATTTAAGTATTCCAGTTAAATATTTATAATTTTATTTGCAACTCAATTTTTTGTGTTGGAAACAAAATTATTTAGTAAAAAGTTAAATGATTTTAGTTAAAAATTTATTTATTTTGTTTGAAAATTTACTTTTAACTAAAAATATAATTATTAACTGTTTGGTTTCAAACTTATCTTTTTTAGTTGAAAATTCGTTTTTTTTCTAGAAATTAATCTTCTTGATTGAAAATTAATCTTTTCGGTTAAAAATGCAATTATGATAATTAAGTATTCATTATTTTGGTTAAAAATTCATATTTATAGTTTAAAATGCAAGTATTATAGTTAAATATTTATAATTTGATTAGAAAACTCATCACTTTGTTTTAAAATGTAACAATTTTTTCGAAAGTTTTTGTTTGTTTTGGTTGACAATTAAACTTGTAAAGTGCAAATTAATTTTTGTGTGTGAAAATTCAACTGTTTGAAGATAGTTGAAGATACATTGCTTCAGCTGAAAACTCTATCTTTGTCTTTTATATAATTTTTTTAACTAAAAATGGTAGTATTGGATTTTCGGTAGGAAATTATTACTTTTTTAGTTAAAGTTCAACTACTATTTGAATATTACTTTTCTTTAAAAATTCTTCTTCTTGGGTTTTTTATGGTTTTTTGCGTTTCTCTCAGCTAATATACAAAATTTCAAAAAATGTTTTAAAACATAGTTATTGATCTCATCGAAATACACATTTTTTGTTGCAAGCGTTTTTTTATAGGAATGATAATTTTTCAGAAAATCAGTGGGAAATCGATGTTCATAAAAGAATCATAAAAACCATGACTTTTTGGGTTTATCTAAGCTAATATGCAAAATTCAAAAAATATTTTAAATAAAAGTTGAAGATCTTATCGAAAGACACATTTTTTGTTGTCAAAATTTTTTTATGGGAATGATAGTTTTCCATAAAATCAGTGGTAAATCGGATGGCACGTGTTTTTTAAAGGGCGAGTTGGAAAAGGGGTTCGAAACGTGACCGATCACGCTTTTGTTACCAAGGCGAGCTAGACAACGGTTTACAGCGTCTTTATACCATCAGTATAAATTGGCGGCAATTTCATTTTCATGGTGAAACCATAAAAAAGATCTTAAGAAATCATGGTTTCTTTTGCGTTTATCTCAGGGAATATGCAAGATTTCAAAAAATGTTTGACACAAAAGTTGTAGATCGCATTGAAATATACATTTTTTGAAAAGAAGGTTTCTGTACGATATATAGTTTTCAAAAAAATTAGAGATACATCAATTTCCGGTAACAGGGGTGCCTTCCCGCCTCTACGAGACGTTAGAAAAGGGGTAGGGGGCCTTATATTATTTCTGTGACCAGTTACAGGGGTGGCTTCCCGCCCCCACGAGGAGTTGGAAAAGGGGTAGGGGTGTAACTTTAAATTATTTTTGTGAGCAATTAAATGGGCACATTCCCGCCTAACGAGTCGTTGAAAAAGGGGTAGTGGCGGCCTTACATTATTTCTGTGACCAGTCACAGGGGTGGCTTCGCGCCCCCACGAGGAGCAATTCACTCGGCAGAGAGAGTGGACTCTAAACTATCACTACAGAATTGCAGCCGGAGTTAAAGTCAGGATTTATACGTAAATCCCTGAATTATCTCCCCTTAAATCTTTAAAGGCTTCCCTTAAAGGTTTACAAATCGTTTCAATTTACCATAGTAACGACTCACAGTTCTTAACTTTATAAGCTGCAGACTCGGTGTCAAGAGTGGAATCTCTAGCCTGTCCGCTTGAATATAAAGAAATACAATCGAGTGCCAGGTTGCAGGAGTGAACTCCTTGGCCTGCCTCGAGAGCACTTTTTAGTCGAAGCTGATGAGTCGCGCGTTTGCACTCGAATGCCGTGTTTCTCCCAGCTGGCCCGTTTAACTCTACCGCAGCCTCAATTTTCCACTTCCAGATCTCGCGCGGGTAGGAGATATCGCGGCTGCGCAGTGTACTAGTCTCAGAGGCTTGCACCTTCTTACACTTATGTGCCGCGGATGATCTCTATTCAGGAGCTATGTCTTTTGATAGATCGCAAACTGTATAATTTGTTTTCGATTAAAGGGAAATTCAAGCCTCTCCTCATCTAACTATCGCTTTTTCAACTAGAGAGAACTTCACTTCATTGCGGATTCAAATTTTAGATTTTTTTCCGATTATAGAGGAAACTGACTCCAGCTTGCTTCGTATCACTACTAAGCACGTGAGTCCCATGGGTCAGTAGTATGAGTCTTTTCAGCCAGACACCGGCCTATCTTCTACGTCCGTGCTCCGCGAACCACAGTGCGTCTCCGGCAATCTCAGTGCCCCAAGCAATTTGTATAAATAAAGAATACAATTGCATTATTTATATTTTGTATTTAGGGTGGCATGTCCAATTTTCATGAGATAGGACGAGCTATGGCAACATTAATGTCTGATGAAGTCTTCCATGATGTAGCGTACAAAGCTAAAAATCGAAATCATTTACTCGCTGGGGTGGATGAGTTCTTAGATGCCGTAACAGTTTTACCTCCTGGTGAATGGGATCCTACCATAAGAATAGAACCACCTGCAGCAATTCCGTCACAAGTGAGTAAACTAAATAAATATGAAGTATTATTAAAAAATAATAGGTACAAATCCTATAGCCAAGTATTAATTCTTGTAAGCCACTTTCAGGTAGTGGCCGTCTAAGTGCTAAAAAGATTTATAGCTCAATATAGGAAGTTGTAAATCTTCCAGAAGGGTGGGTAGGAACTAGATAAATCTAGAGAAAGACTTTTACAAAGAAAAAATTAACTTTCAGAGTTGAGCATTCGCTTTTTTTGGTTGAAATAATTTTATAATTAAATTTTTAAGTTCATCACATAGGTTGATAGTTCAACACTTTTTTTTTTTGAAAATTCGCCTTTAAGGTTTAAACTATTTTGCATAAAAAATAAAAATCTTTTTTACTTAAAAATTCCACTTCTTGGTTGAAAATTAAATTGCTTCATTAAAAAATCCAATGCTTTTCTAAAACATTCATAATTTTCGTTGAAAATTTATTTCTTTGGTCGTAAACTTTCCTATTTGGCTGAAATTTGTTTTTCGTTGAAAATTTAACTACATCGATAAAAATTCATGTATTTGTTAAAAATTTCACTGCTTGGGTGTCGATTTAACAACTTGATTAAAAATAGATTTTTTTGAATAGATGGTCAATCATTTTACTTGAAACCCCATTTCTTTGAATGAAAACAGAACTACCTGATTACATTTTTTAATATAAAAATTAAATCTTAACTGAAATTTGACTATCTTATTTTTGGTTAAAAATTTAACCATAATTATGAAAATTCTTTTTTTATTTGTTAAAATTAATTTTTTGAACTTAAAATTTTTCTATTCCATTTTGAGTTAAAAATTTATATTTTTAATTTTAAAACTGAACTGACTGGTTTAACTTCACGAATTTGTTTACAAATTCGTCTTTTTTGTGTTAAATCAATGTTCTTGGTTGAAAATTTAAGGATTTGAATAAAAATAAAAATATTTTTCGGTTCAAATATTAATTAATAAAATTTTTGTTCAGATTCATCTTTTTAGTTATAAAATTAAACTAATTGGTTAAAACTTGGAATATTTTGTTAAAGAATACATTTTTGCGGTTAAAAACTTAACTATTCTATTTTTATTGAAAAATAAACAGATACATTTTTTAGTACAAAATGGAAATATTTGGTTGAAATTGATCTCTTTTCGTAGACTTTCGTACAATTGTTCGTCAAAAATTTTAAAAATCAATTAATTTTATATTTAATTCAAACCTTCACACTCATTCGCCTATTATTATGTTTGCACTTTTTCAATAATTTTTCCTCGGTTTAAAAGGAAATTTTATTTACCCCCTTTTCTAGCTGTTTTTCTTCATTCATTATTTTTAGTTAAAAATTCGAAATTCAACTATTGAGTTAAAAATTTATTTATTAAATTTAAAAGGCATATATTTTTATTGAAACTACCCCTGTTGGTTTTAAATGCAACAATTTAATTGCTAGAAAATTGAACCATTAGGTTTAAATTAAACTTTTAGGTTGAAAATTTATCTGTCTTCTAAAAAATTTGTCATTTGCTCAAAAATTAATTTTTTATTACTCGATGGTTTGTTGGAAAATTCTTCTTCTTAGGTTGGAAATTCAACTATTTCACTCAAATATTAAACAATTTGTTAAAAAATTTGTGTTTTTTGTATGAAAGTTCTTAAATATTTGGTCAAAAATGTCTTTAGGCTAAAAATTCAAAAATACTTTTATGTCTAAATTCTTCAAGACGAATGTTCCTGAGGTTAAGATTTAATTTAATTTTTTAAACTTCTTACATTCAAAAATAATCCTAGTTCACAATCTTAAGGAATCTGAGAAAAATATTTTAAGCCCAGATTCTTAGCTTAAATAATTTAATGTCACTTTTTGCGGACTTTTTTTTTAAATTTCATAAATTATATTCTTTGTAATTCATGAGGCCAATGCGTCTTCCTTTAAACAGAGCTCTGCACTACAATGAACCATTCAACCTAGTCTTAATAATTTTTAGATTTTAAATATTTAATAATGTCGATTACTGGTCTATTTTTTTTAACGAAGTGAAAAAAAGTCTGAAGGTTTTTCACTGAATGAAAATATAATATTAAATAAAATAAGGACAAGAAATTGCCTAAATCAAGAAACAATAAAAGATCTGATACATCGTTGGTCACGTAATCAGTTGACGCTCAACTCATGCATAGCGGCGTTCCCGGTTCAAATCCCGACTTAGATAGATTTTTTTCACTACCTGATATCAGATTTTTTATTGTCTCCCAAATAATATCGAAAAATATAAAATATGTGAACTGTAGGAAATAAGGAAAAGGCCGAAAGAAGAAAAACCAAAAGAAGAAGTGGACGAAGAGGCAGACGAACAAAAGCTACGAGAGGAAAGTGGTTTGTCGAGAACTGGTAGACTCTTCGGAGGGCTAATTAATGACATTAAGAGGAAAGCACCCTTTTATTTATCTGATTTCAAGGACGCCTTGGCTCTACAATGTGTAGCATCATTCATCTTTCTCTACTTCGCATGCCTAGCCCCCATAATCACTTTTGGTGGACTTCTTAGTGAAGCAACAGATAAAAATATGGCTGCAATGGAATCTCTCGTAGCTGGCTTTGTTTGCGGAATTGGTTATGGCTTTTTTTCTGGTCAGCCGTTAACTATCTTGGGATCTACTGGACCAGTTTTGGTTTTTGAGCAAATTGTCTTCAACTTCTGCAAGTAGGTCTCAGCATTTATCTTTTATATTTTCCCGCTTTCTTTCTTTGGAATAAATAGTGTCAATTCGTCTACCAAATTACTCGAAAATGAAACAAGAATCCAACAATCATATTTGGATAATACACTTTTCAATGTTTAAAAATCTTAAGTGAGGAAGAACAAACTGTGGTAATTCGTTGGACCGTTCGATTGTCCAAAGTTATTACTCAGTGTTTTCAGAGTAATCCACTTTAGTCATTGGTAATCCGGGGTATTTTATTTGTAATCCAAGTTAAATTCATTTTTAATCTGGAGGGATTCACTTGTAATCTGGGCTAATTTAGTTGCAATCAGAAGAAATTCACTTGCAATCTGGGAAAATGCATTTCTAATCCGGAAAAACTAACTTGTGATGTTGTGTAATTCAATTGTAATACGGGCTAATTCACTTGTAATCGGGAGTAATTGATTTTCAAACCGGCGTAATTAAATTGTAATACGCGGTAATTTATTTGTAATCTGGGCCAATTCATTTTTTATCCGAAGGAATCCACTCGTAATCTGGGTTCATTCATTTGTAATCTTATGTTATTCACTTGTAATCCGGCGTAATTAATTTGTGATCCGGTGTTGTAAATTTGTAATTGGTAGAAATCCACTTGTAATCTGGGGTAATCCACTTGTATTCTGCGGTAATTCATTTGTAATCCGAAAAAAGCATTCTCCGGGGTACTTAACTTGTAATCGGGGATAATTAACTTATAATCCGAAGTCATTTACTCGTACTCCGGCTTAATACATTTGTAATCTGTGGGAATCTGATTTTAATTTGGGGTAATTCACTTGTATCCCGGTGCAATTCACTTTTAATCTGGTAACACGCATTGTTCTTTGGGGTAATTCATTTGTATTTCGGGTTAATTAACTTGTCATTGATGGTAGTTTGCTTCTAAACCTGAGTTACTCATTTGTAATCTGAAGTTAATTAAATTGTAATCTAAGAAAATTCACTTGTATTTCTGGGAAATTCACTTGTTTACCGGGAAAATTCACTTGTTTACCGGGACAATTCACTCGTAATCCAGCTCAATTAATTTGTAAGCCGGGATAATAAATTTGTAATCCGTCGGAATCCATTTATAATCTGGAGTTTTTCATTTGTATTCCGGACAAATTCATTTGTAATCCCACGTATTTACTACAAATGCGGGACAGTGCACTTTTAATTCGGTGCAATTTACTTGTAATGTGGGACAATTCGCTTGCACCCTGAGGAAATTCACTTGTAATTGGGGCAATTCAATTGTAATCCGGTGTAATTCACTTGTTATCTGGAAAAAAGCATTTTTTTATCCTGGGTAATTCATTCGTATTCTGGGTTAATTTACTTGTAATATAAGGAAATTTAATTGTAATCCGTGAAAATTCAACAGTAACTGGGGACAATTCTCTTGTAATTCGGTGCAATTCACGTGTGATGCGGAGCAATTCACTTGTAATCTGAGGAAATTCATTTGTTCTCTGGGGTAATTCACTTGTAATCCGGTGTAATTCACTTGTAATGCGGGACAATTCACTTGTACTCTGAGGAAATTCATTTGTTCTCTGGAGCAATTCACTTTTAATTCGGTGAAATTCACTTGAAATCTGGGAAAACGCATTTTTAATCCTGGGTAATTCATTTGTATTCTGCGTTAATTTACTTGTCATCTAAGGAAATTTAATTGTAATCCGTGAAAATTCAACAGTAACTTGGGACAATTCTCTTGTAATTCGGTGCAATTCACGTGTGATGCGGGACAATTAACTTGTAATCTGAGGAAATTCACTTGTTGTTTGGGGTAATTCACTTTTAATCCGGTGTAATTCACTTGTAATGCGGGACAATTCACTTGTACTCTGAGGAAATTCATTTGTTCTCTGGAGCAATTCACTTTTAATTCGGTGAAATTCACTTGAAATCTGGCAAAACGCATTTTTAATCCTGGGTAATTCATTTGTATTCCGGTTTAATTCACTTGTAATCTAAGGAAATTCATTTTTAATCTGGTGAAATTCACTTGTAATCTGGGAAAAAGCATTTTTAATTCCAGGTAATTCGTTTTTATTCCTGGTTAATTTACTTGTTATCCAGAAGAATTCACTTGTAATTCAGCATAATTTATTTTTTCATCCAGGATAATGAATTTGTAATCCGTGGGAATCCACTTATAATCTGGGGTTATTCATTTGTATTCCGGATTACTCCACTTGTAATCCCGCGTATTCACTTCAAATCCGGGACAATTCACTTGTAATCTAAGGAAATTCACTTGTAATCTGGGTCAATTCACTTGTAATCCGGCGTGATTCTTTTGAATAAGAGTTAAATAACCCTGTAGTCCGTCACTAAACTGATTAGAATCCATTGTAATGTTATCATAATAAGGATTAATGAAGCTCAAATCCACTTGTAATACGGTTATATTTGTAATCTGCTAAAATTAAAAGTAATTTAAATTATACAAGTAATAAATTTTAATGAAAAGTAATGCAGATAATTCGAAGTAATTTGCGTACGTAATCCGAATAGACTTAAACTATTTAATTAAAAATGTATTGTTGTTTTATTTTTAAAAATTAATTTTTATACTGTAGGAAACCATGCGTTTCCAAATTTAACTATTTTGGTAAAAAATTTTCATACATTGTTAAAAGTTTATTTCTTCTTGAAATATTAATTTTTTTATCTGAAAATGTAATTATTCCATTTCTTCTTGAATATTTGTCGTTTTTAGTTGAAATTTCAACAATTTGATTAAAAGTGGTTCTATTTAAAAAAAGGAGTTTACTGATTGTTTATTTTTGATTTTAGTTAAAATTATTGTTCTCGCTTAAAAGTTAATCTCTTTGGTTGATAATTCTTTTTTTTAAATTCTTTTTTTAAAACGAAAATCCCCCTTTTATATTTTGAATTCTAAATTTCTCATATGATAACAAAATATAAGAATTTTTACTTGACCATTGATATATTTTGTTTATAATTTGCTTTGTTGTGGTGTTTTTTTGTAGAAGATTCATCATTTTAGGTAAGAATTTAACCAAATTTTTTGATAAATAATCTCTTTTCTTTGCTTTATCAATGATTTGATTAATGTCTTTTAGTTGACAATTTAACTACGTGGTTTTAAATATCTGAATATTTTGTTAATAAATCCCCTCTTTGGTAGAAAATTAATCTTTTTGTTTGAAACCAAGATTCAGTTATGTATTCTAAAAAAAAGTGAAACAATATTTTCCTTAATTTTCCAGACAGTACACCTGGAATTACATGTCTTTTCGATTTTGGATTGGTACATGGATGAGTGGAATATTAATTATCCTAGTAGCCTTAGACGCCAGTGCGTTTGTTTGCTATATCACAAGATTTACAGAAGAAAATTTTGCAACTTTGATAGCTTTTATCTTCATTTTTAAGGTGAGTAAAATTATTTAAAAAAATTATGACATAAATAAATTAATCGTAACTATTTGTCTATTTATCTATTTATCTTTGAAATTATCTTACCAAATTACCAAATCTAAACAAATCTTTTTGTAATAGGCTGTTGAAAACGTATTGTCGATAAATAAAAATTATCCAATAAATACTCGAAATGATATACTCAACCACAATTGCTCATGCAAACCTCCGGATAATTATCTTCCATCCAGTTATAACAATATTAGCTGGTCATCACTGGACCAGATTACCTGCAAGGTAAATTTTAAATCTTCCCTGCTTTTACAATTGTTAATAATATTATAGTACCTCTTTGGTACTCTTAAGTCACTTCTTTGTCAAAATCTGCCAAGTGAGTCACCTATTTTATGATGGTCCAGCCTTTTTCGCGCAAATTACTTTATTCGGTTCCTAAGGATAAATGAAAAATACTTTTTGAGCGGTTTGGTAAATTCGAAGTTTTACAAAAGTCAAAATTTAAGAGATTTTAATTAGATTACAATACAAATTAAAAATCGTATTTAACGTCCAATAATTAAATTGATACGAACTCTTGAAAAAAACAAAAATTCAACGACCAAATTTGTACCACAATGAACAAACAAAAAATGTTCCAATTGTAATCTGAAAAAAAATTTGGTTAATAACAAACATTTCAGACAAAAATAAAAAAGAGGAAAGAAAAATGAGAAGGCAACCAACCTATCCCCTCCCTGCCGAACCGAGTGAACGGAACGGCTACTCAATAGCGTAGCCATATAGTAGCCCTTCCGTAGCATGCTATATGAACTCAAAAAAACAGGAAAATCAACTTTTATTTAGGTGAAATTCGGATTCTACGTTAAAATTTTCATTAAAACGACACGGAGTATTCACAATAGTGTGTTTTGCAACGGTGAAAAGTTT
>JAAAKG020049394.1:0-18468 GCA_010014905.2 Druon quercuslanigerum
AAAAAAAATTTTTTTTTTTTTTTTGGCCCCCAAAAATTCCCCAAACAAACATCAATTTTGTGTTATTCTAAGGCCCCCCCCCCCCCCCCCCCAAAACCCCTCATTATTGGAAGTTTCATGGGACTGTTGTAACTAGACTCTCCACCCTAGAAGATTTTTAAAAATCAACATTCTAGTTTTAGGTTCCCGCCACTTTGAGATTGAAAACTTCCACATTATGTTTCTCGGAACTGTGAATTTTCTTAATGCTAAAATTTTTGTCTTAATTCAGAAACACTTCAGCTCGGGAGTAAAGTTTCGTTTTATCTATAAATGGTAATTTCGATTTTACAGATTGTTATTTGGCTCTCCTTAAAAATTCCAATTTTTAAAGTATCTAGTTCTGTACTGCAACCCTTCAACTGAAAATATGATTAAATTATTTCAGAAAATATATCTTTACTTTAAGTATTGAAAAAGGAATAATAATTGATTTGACAAAACCTTTATAAATCCGTAAAAAACTTAAGAATTTCCAGATTTTAACGTTACGAATTTAACTGATTCAACTGAAGAATTTAATGTAATTCGAATGTCTTAGTCATTAATGAAACCATTGAAACTTTATAAACTATTTTTAACTTTCAAAAATAGCACGGAAATTTCGGTGCCAATGGTCACAATCTAATTTAAGACACAATGCAGATTTTTGCGGACTTTAAATAAAAAATGGAAAAGCTTTTTAAGAATTGTGAAAGGCTTGAAAAACATAAACATTTCATTAAGATTTCTAGAAAATTTGAAAATGATTTTTCATTTTTAAAAATTCTTTTAAGAGAATATTTAAAAACATTTCCAAAGTTGTCATGCAAATCTCGAAGATTTTAAGGAATTTTTTTCAATTTGCAGGATTTTCTAAAATTTGTAAGAAAAATTCGATTAATTTTAAAACATATTTAGAAGTACTGAAAAAATTTCAAAAATAATTTTTAATTTGAAAAACTTTAAAACAACTTCTAGATTTCTCAAGATTTTGAAATATAATAATTGAGGCTTTTCATGGATATTTAAAATATTTAAATTCAAAATAATTTAATTCCTAATATAAGAAATTTAATGTTTCTAGCTAAAAATTGCTCAAAATAATATAATTTTGAACATTTTAAAGTTTTTTGATTGATTCTTGAATTTAAAGCATTGAAAGTAATACCGTGGACTTATATTTTTTGAATAGAATCTGAATCTTTGAACTCTCCAATTTTTGAAAGTCAAAACTGATAAATTTTGCAGTTTATCTGCATTTAATTAAAAAAATTTTAATTTAAAAGGTTTAGTATATTCCAATTTACGTGTATATTATTGACCATTTTAATACAACATTTTTGAATATAAAAACTTTAAAATTTTACATTTAAAAACTTTAAGATTCAAGAGTTCCACTTCAAGTGTTTTCATTTGTGGTTTATTTTTTATTACTTCAAATAGTAAAATGTTTAGCTTAAGTGTTCGAATTTTTTAATTTTATTGAGCGTGAAAAATGTTTGCGAATTGGGAAATGACTGGGAATTTTTTCTTCGATTATGACGGCTATCCAGTGTGTGAATCTTTGTTAATTAAACAATTTCAATTAATTTTAATTGATAACATGCATAATAAGTTATTCAAAACGAAACAATATAAAACTTATAAGTTGAAAATGGTATATTACGCTAAAGTTCAAATTCTTCAAAATTGGCTAATTTGAAATTAGAAGCTTTAATAAAAGTTTAAAGCTTTCAACATGAAACGTGATTTTATTTCATAATATTTAATTTTTTAATGCGTTGAAACGGGGGCTAAGCGTTTTTTCACGGCCTTGCAGTGTCGAGCTTCGGCTTTTTGCTTGTTATTTGTGACAAAATATTCCTTGCGTTAGGTTAGCCGTGGGGTTAGTTGATAGGGATAAGTTAAGTTCGATCTGTCATACATAGGTGTTAGATCCCTACTAAAAATTTCTATATAGGTTCCTACATAGGAAGCTGCATAGGATCCTACATAGGAACCCTTATGTTTCACGTACATGTGCGACCTATAGGAAATGACATAGGAACCTATAAAGGATCCTATATAGGGTCCTGTAGAGGATCCCATATTGTATCCTATACAGGTTCCTGTATAGGAATTCATATAGGAAGCTGCATAGGATCCTACATAGGAACCTATATGTTTCACGTACAGGTGCGAGCTATAGGAAATGACATAGGAACCCATAAAGGATCCTATATAGGGTCCTGTAGAGGAACACATATTGTATCCTATACAGGTTCCTGTATAGGAGTTCATATAGGATCCTGTGAATGTTCCTGTATGGGACCTTATACAAATGCGCAGTACTAATCTAAAGTACGTACGGCTGCGCATAAGTTTTTTTGGTCCTCCTGGAGGACCTGGAGACATATGTATCGTTGAGTACTGTTAGGTACCATTAGGTTCGTATTATTAGGTGCCATTAGGTACCTTATTAGGGAAGGTCCTATACAGACATCTATACAGTAAGGACGTTTACTTTGTCGTAATAGGCATATGATGATTATAACTTTAGCATACAATGCAACCCATTGTGTATTTGTGTATAGCAAAAAAGTGAAACTCTCGAAAAATTCGTTATATCGCCATGGCTCATTCTAATTCTGAAACTGAGTTAACATCGAAGATTTCAGTTAATAATTTTCATAATTTTGAAGTTAAATATCATAATAAATGTATACTTTAACATTCTATATTAGCGGAGAGAAAATAAAAAACTTATAGAATTATTCACAATATTAAAATCTGGTCATTTCAATCTACAAAATAATTGGTAAAGTCTACAAAAAATGCTTAGAAATCTCTGTATTTATTCTGTAATGAATAAAAGATAAATTATATTTTGATAAATAAAAAAATTTAGTAGCAAGATTGATTTGAAATGAGATGTTTCTTTTATGATAGACTAAAAGATTTAAATTACTTTTCGTATTTCAATAAAGTAACTATTTCAAAATAAAATAAAATTAATTTAAGATTCTCGTACGAAATTCAATGAGATTCCAAGGTTAAAAAGAATTCAAGGAGAATTCCAGGTTTTCAATGTCGCTGGACACCCAGTTTATAGAAATAATTCGCCACTTCTTAACTCTCATCCTTTGATTCATGGATGCATCGTTGAAATTTTTGTAAACATACGAATTACATTTTCTGTTGCAGTAGCTATGTTTACAAATTTGTGAATCTGTGGAAAAGAAAAAATTCTAAATAACAAAATATTAAGAATTGAATTAAACTTAAGATATAATACGTTTTAATAGTATGAAAGTACTTATCTCACTTGTGAATAGCTGTTATTCCTTCACAGCATAATGCATTATTTGGTAATCATTAAGTTTGTTATAAACATGAGTAAATCCGAGCACTAGTATTTGCAGTGATTATTTAAAAAAAGGACACTTACGATTGATGATATTTACCGATACTCTTGTCTTCAAAAGCGTTTGATTCCCATACGAATTAATTGCTTTTAACCTGCAGATATTCACTCCAATTAATTAATTAGGTTCGAAGCAGTGGCGTAGCTAGCCCTGAGGGGGCCCTATATCAAAATTACTTGGGGAGCCCCTTTTCAGGAAAATAAACAAAAACTTCATTCATTAATCCTTATTTGATGATACGGCGGTAGCTACGCCCCTGGTTGGAAGTACAATGATTTTAACACTTTTCAAACGACAAATATCACTCATGTATCGTTATATGGATGAAAACCAACTCCGATTTTTAAGAAAACACGTAATACACGTTCCAACAGTATTTGTGAACACTTTTTAACGTTGTGTTACACTTTTTTTAAATTCATAACTAATTATTTATTTGAAATGCGGGTTGAACCCTGAGGAACATATCCTTCTTTCATAATTAGGTTATACATATTTGCGCACGTCTTCTGAGTCTTTGACCAATCAGCACAAGATCTCGAGCGCGAGAGATTAGAAAACCGAATTAAAATCTTCTATATAATAATTCTTTGCATGACACAGATGCACAATGGGTTGCATTGTATGCTAAAGTTATAATCATCATATTCACTATGACTACAAAGTAAACGTCCTTACTATATATGTAGGATCCTATGCCATTTACTATATGTGGCATCTATAGGTGAAACAGATAGGATCCTATATAGGATTCAATACATGAATTTTCAGTAGGGTTAGTTCGAATCTCGCTGCAGAATTTCTTTAGATTTTTTATAGGGTAAAAGGCGTGCGATAATAAATGTATATGCACGCGCAGCGTTCGTGTATCTTTGTAAAAATAAATTTAACTTAAGCATAAGGCTAAGTAAATAACAATAACATTATCCAACGAAACCTCGAGATAATATTTTTTACATTTGGAAACAGTGTCTTCTAAAAACTCGTTAGAAGTCATCGAAAGTTTAATTGACTCGTTCTACAAAACTTTAATGATGGGACAATCAATCAAAATTTCATTGACTGGCTTCGAGGCATTAGTGTATGAGTGTTTTAAGAACTCTGTTCCACTGGTCATCACATTTTCATTGAAAGTCCTTTGTGCTTTCTGGCATTCTTCCTACTTTTTAAATATGCACCAATGAACGTTTCTAACGACGATACTTCCAATTTATAACATACGTTTGACCCTATGCTGAAGTGGTTAATTCGGTTATTTAAAATGTCAAAAACTAATTTTTTTCGGGTAAACCATTTATCATGCATATTTCTAAGAGAAAAAGTCATATATGACATTTTAACTCTTTAAACCTTGTAATATAATGACCAAAAGACATCTAACTGCTCAATATTGATGAGTGATCCTTAAGCGGTTTTTAAATTGTTGAGAAAGTGTCAAAAACGTTAGTCTTTTGAAAATTGCTCTTTAATGGTACATTCTACAATTTCAGTTCATAATTAAATGATTAAGAAGCCCAATGCGCCATTAGCGATTAATATCTCGATATTATCTCGAAACTATTATTGCAGGAAAATCCGTGTTAATTATTGGTATTGGAAGTTGTTAAATGTTGGCAAACTCCAGGACTCTGAATTTCTTTGTTGGTTGTTATGGTTACTTTTTTAAATTTTGTAAAGAAACAAAAATGAACGAAAAATCCTTCATGTTATAAATGTTACATTTACGATATCTCTTATTATTTGGGAAAAATTTTAAGTTCACATCAAAGTGTCAAAAAAGTACCAAGTCACGTTTTCTAGAAGTCATATTTTGGCACCTCTCATTAGAACTAGAAATAGATTTTCACGGAAAATTAAAGCATATAACCAGTGTCAGTTCTTTAGCAACTGTAAAGCCGTGATTTTTAAGGCCATAGGCAGAAAAAATGTTACAGGGTGGAGATTTGAAGCAAGAAAATATATGTATATTATGGCTCCTACAAGCTATAAGAACAATATATACGGGTGGCAAAGCGAGCTTAAGGGTAAAAGGGATATTGAGTGACGGGTTCGATATTATGCAATGCGTTAGACAAGGATGCGTTATGTCTTCATGGTTATTTATATTATTTATGGACAAGTGTTTAAGAACAGCTCTATTCGACGAAGAAGGTGTGTATCTCGAAACAGTAAGGGTACGTGGGTTAGCGTTCGCAAATGATAAGGTTGTCAAGGCAGAATCTATCGAAGATTTGCAAAGAATGTTGAATAAATTGAATGCAAGCATTAAGAGCATGGGCCTCAAAATTAACGTAAATAAAACAAAAACTATGGTGTTCGAAGGAAAGAGTGAGAAAAAAATATGCAACATTGTATTAAATAACGAGAGAATTGAACAAGTTGATAAATTTCGTGTACCTTGGTAGCTTATTTACTAGGGACGGGAAGATAGATGAGGAGTTAGATAGACGCATAAAGGAAGGTAAGAAGTTTATCGGTAAAACAGGCACCCTTAACAGAAGTAAAAATATATCAAATAAGGCTAAAATGGCAATACATAATTCCATATTTGTATCAACTGTACTATACGGCAGCGAGACATGGACATATCAAGAAAAAGATAAGAGTAAGATTAACGCGATCGGCATGAGATTCTTGCGCATAATATGCAAGAAAACTTTGATGCACAAAGTGAGTAACGAGATAATTCTCAAAGAATGTGGTACAGAAGAGACCCTAGTTGACACATGGGAAAGAAATCGGTTAAGATGGTTCAGGCATGTTGAGAGAATGAAAGATAAACGCCTAACGAAACAAGTGTATCGCGTTAAAGTAAAGGGCCATAGAAACACAAGAGCCTGCATGAATAAATGCATGGACGTGAAAGTAGCCAGAGAAGTATGCCAGGACAGAAAACTATTGCGGCAAATAGTTAATGAAAAGAGTGTCAGCAGAGTGAATGACGCCTGAAACAATAGACCTTGGATATTAATGGACCCAAGTGGGGAAACTCACAGGACGACTTCGTGCGGATCTTCACTTGGGGTGATTGCTAGAGAGATTGATCAGCAACCTGGGTCGGATCAGTGTTGCGGAATGAATGTGTTGTTTAAATAAATAACACGATAATTCTAGACAAACAAAATGATCCAAGAAGTTAACAGTCGTTTGTTTCTTCAGATATTGAATACCCATCGACATATAAAAATGGACCGATAACGCTGTGGGGAGAACGGAAATGGACTCTAGAGAGAGAAAAAGCATATGAGATGCAGATCTGTCTTTTTCTATTCCAGGACTGTGTCAAATGAATCGGGGGCCCCGGATATTGCCTTAATATTCTGTACAATTAATTTTTTTAAAACAATTATAAACAATACATTATAAATGTGTAGTTATAATAATTTGAATTTTTAAAAACATTCATGCAAAATATCCTATTTCAGTTAGTTTATAAAAAGAACTTGCTAACCTTAAATTATTTTTGAAATTGGATTAAAAATGCTACAATAATAATCCTTTTGTGCAATCAAAAATAATGTGAAATAGTTGAGAATTTTAAAGCAAAGTATCATACAATTTTACAATTATTACATTTATTTGTAGTCTGAAATAAAATCATGAAAGATAGAATACACCATAAACGTCACATCACTGGGGCATTCGCGATACAAAGCACTGTCATGTGCTTCACTAAACTTCACTCAACGAAAATGCTCTTGACCAATCAGCTTTATCTAGAAAGAGACAGGTCTACGCCTCATATGTTTTATCTCTCTTAAGATCCCATTTCCGTTCTCCCCAAAGCCTTATCGGTTCATTTCTATATGTCGATGTGAATACATCTGAACCTCAAACCGTAAAAACCATCAAAAGTAACTCTAAATTTTTTAAATTACAATAATGTTAATGAATTTTTAATTAATAATCAAGTAACATTTTTTATTTTTTATTTTTTATTAACCCTACATTTTTTTAAATTAGAATAATGTCAATGAATTTTGAATTATTAATCAAGCATGATTTTTTTGTGATTAGGAAAATTTAGAACCATTCAAACATTCCTTTATGCCCTTTGCTTATTTTCAAAATTTTCCAACTGACGTACAGTCCTTTATACGCAAATAGGCAATAATAAAAATATATGTAAAGTGAAAATTTTATGAAAACGAGAAAAAAAGGAAGTTTTTCGGATTTTGTACATTTTACAATTATTTCAAAAAAGTTAAACGCATTTTATTTGCAATTTCGTCAGTGGAATCGAGGAAACGTGACATGATTTTCTTATCGCAAAGAAACAACTGCTTATGTTTTTTTTTTTTAACGAAATGCCTCGTCGCCCCAGAATTCGGGATTAGTCCAATATTTTTCATAAGGGGCCTTCAATAAACCACGTGGTGTCTGTTAGGGGAGTGGGGATCCAAAGAAAGACGATTCTGTTTATATGGGGAAGAAGGGTGGGGGGGGGGGGGGTTCTCGAGTCCGAGCCACATGGTTTTACACTTAGATGTTAAAAAAATGCATGGCCAGAAAAAATAAAAATGTTGACTGAAAACAATAATAAGTAAAAAATACTACAATAAAAAAGAAATAAATATAAACCTAAGTAGTAGATTTTTAAATATTAAGATTCATTCTTCACCAAAAAAAAGAAAACAATCTTTATCAAAGTACATATATATATGTATATATATATATGTATATATATGTTTAACGTCACACTAAAATATGGTGAAGCATATCTTGCTTTTTAAAAACTTTTAGGTTTTAGATTTGCAGGTTTAATTTTTATTTTCCTTATCGCAAAAATGTATTGAAAAAATGCAAATTATATACATTTATTATATACATTTTTGTCATCTTGAAAAAATTTTTTGTTGAAAATCTTGAAGGGAACATAAAAATTGGCCTTTTTTGCGATAAGAAAAGCATGTCACGTTTTTACGATTGAAGATGGAGAAGTTGCGTGCAAGATATGTACGTTTTACTTTTTTCTGTAAATGAGTGTAAAATTCACAAAATATACAAAAAGAACTTTCACATAAAATTTTAACTTCACATATATTTTTGTTATTGTTCCATATTTAAGTGTAAATAATTGTATCTCATTCAATCAAATGTTTTAAAAAGTGTGTTCTGGAAAATTAGGAAATTATGTAATATTAAATAATGAGATATTGAGTGGCAAATTGAAAAATATAATAAAGGGCACATAAGAACCTTTGTATAATTTTGATAATTACAAAAAAATGTATAATTTATTAGCAAAAATATGAAATAATTTATTCAAAAAATTACGAACTATTATGATAATTATCATAATTGAGCACTCCGATTCCAGAATGGGTCATAACTCGGTAAAGTGGGAGGGAGGTTGGCCCCTGGCAACAAAAAATCCAAATTTGAAAAGTTGATTTTTGAAGAATGCATTCTTATAGGAAATTAGATGGCGCATCTTTTTTCCTCTAGGCAAAAAGTTTATTCTTTTATAGTTTTCGAGATAAACATGATAATGATGTTTTTTATGGAGATGATTTCTAATTAATTTTTGGTCTCTCGCTCGTCGTCACATCTACAGTTTTTGACATTCGCAGTTTTTTACCTATTCAGTTTTTTGAAAAAAGGTTTTCACAGAAAACTACCTTATAGTTTTCTGAACAACTTTTCTACAGAAAGCTTATATTTGCTCAAACTTCGCTCGATAAACGAAGCAATCAAAGATTATAAGAATTTAAATTTTGAATGGCCTAGAAAACAATTTTTTACTTTGTTGTAAATAATGATATATACTTTTCGCTCATATCATCATTCTAAGGATACTTTGGCGAGTATTGTCTCTAAATTTAATTTAAAAATTCCAAAAACTGTAGATGTGACGACGAGCGAGAGACCAAAAATTAATTACAAATCGTCTTTATAAAAAAACATCATTATCATGGTTATCTCGAAAACTATAAAAGATTAAACTTTATTCTAGAGGAAAAAAGATGCGCTATCTGATTTCCTATAAGAATGCATTCTTCAAAAATAAAATTTTAAATTTCGATTTTTAGTTGCCAGGGGCGCTCAATTAACTTTTTTAATTTCAAATATAACTTTTTGAAGTATTTGAAAATGATTTTTCACAAAGAGACAATATTACTTTCTTTTTATTTATTTTTTGTTTGTTCAATCATTTGTTTTTCGATCTAAGGTCGATACAAATAAGTAGAAATATAAGATAGAAATATAAAAAAAAGTAATCATGTGCAACCAGATTAAGCAGCAGAATAAAAAGAAGTAACTTCCAATAAATGTATAAGAGAACAAAGTATTTAATGGTATCAACGCAGTCACGTCTCCAGAATTAATGCTCTTCTTTGTAGAATTTGACGGACGTACAATACAACTTTGCGCCGCTTGTGTGGACAATTAGAGTTTGAAAGACTCAGTAAATACTAGCTGTTGACTGTCTTGATTGCTGGGTAACCTAAGATTGATATTCTTGAGTCAGAATAGGCAAGACAAACAGGTAGCAAATGCTAAAGGTCCTCTGTTATTGACAGGTTACATATAGAGTAGAGTCTAGCAGGGTCATATGTAAATTTATATTCTCCAAAAAGTATATAACCCCTAATAGAGCCCAGAAGTCTACGCTGAACAATAATAGAAGTGATATCAAAGGGAATCTAAGCTGTAGATATAATTGAAAGTCCGAATAGAGTTTAAGATATGGGAAGACTCAGAGACTACTTGAATGGTGGAATCTTTCATAGTCCGAACCCCAGAGATAATCAAAAAAGTTATTTAGAAAAACATCCATGTTTAGGACATTGTCTTCCATTTAAGAAAACATGTTTTACGATACCTATCATCAGGCATACCCGCCAACCTTGACAATCAGCGCTGACTTAAATATATCATAAGCTAAATGGAATTGAAGAGACAATATTTATTCATATAACAGTTTGATTATGCGTATATTTATTTATAAAATTTTCTTATAAAAAGTAAAATGTTGCTTAAACAGTTGTAAGGTAATTTTCGATTGAATTTTCGCGCATAATCGCAATTCTCAATACCGCCTGAATTTTTGACAAAATGCCTATTACTGCGATTCCCGCCTTGCTTTAATAAGTAATTTCTCAGGAGATGATCAGGTAAGGCACAATTCAACCGTACTAATTTAATTAAGGCTGTCCTTTGATTCGCAAGAGAGAATTGCGCATGCCCAGAATTGATACGCGAGTATTTTATGCGGTGACAAGCTCATAAGTAAGTTGCCGAGGGTCCTGATCATCGCTCTTACTAATTTAGCGGTATTTCTTTAACGCCGTGTGGCGAAATCTTTTTCGAAAATTATAAAAATCGCGTTCTGATAAATCGTCAGGTATGAATTTACAAATAACCTGTGGTAAAAGTTTAGTGCGATTATTATTTAAAAAATGCAATGTGCAAACTTGTCTTGCAGGTGCGTTTTTATCCGTTTCAATGTTGACAAATAAAATTAACATCTTGGCTCAAGTGAATATCAATTATATCTTCGAATAAGTAGAAAGGGAAGGACTCTGGACTTCAACGTCTACAAAAAATGTCATCTGCGTTTATTTTTTGGGAATTGTAGACGTCTCACATTTTGAATTCCAAATCCCCCCCATCTTCAAAAAACGATGCGTGCGCTTCATTAAGGTATTTCATCGAAATTATTTCTCAGGGTATGATTTTTTTCATAAACTTGTCAAATTATAATATCCGTTAATTTTTAGGATATTATAATGTGTGTATTGGGCTACATTTTTTAAAAATGTTTTAATGTGTTAATTGAAATTTAATCTTTTACTATGTGAAAACTTATACTGTGTCAAGGTAATTTGTGTCGTAGTATGATTTTTATCTAATTGAATCTCGTCAGGTCTATGTCGTATAATTGATAATGTTAAGCATAATTGTATTTAATCATTTATTTGAAGTATTTGATTGATTTTTAATAAATTAAGGCTTAATTTCATTCGTAAATTTTTTAATTTTTCATTTCATCAACATATTTTTATTCTTTGCCTGTTAAGGTTTCAGCTTATTCCCATTATTTTGTAAGTTAATTTAAAATTTCGAAACTAATTCCAGAATCAAAAAAATCTTTTTAAATATATATTGCGATCATTTCAGAATGTTATATTTTAAAATTAATGAAATAAAATTATATTTTTACACAGTTTAGTTTTTATCATATTTGTCGCTGTGCACCGCTTATAAGCGTATCTGTAGGGGCTGTGAGGGATGGAATAGAGCAAAGAAAGGGAAAATTTGGGGTGGTAAGCGACAACGGTTATGTGAGACATCTGTTTGTTGCAATAGGTACTTTTTGCATGAATAGGTCACAGTTACCGACGGAAAAGCGGGAAGTGGTCAGCGAAAGTACTGGCAGTGCTGGTAGTAAATTCGAAGGGGAGGAAATTTCTAACAGGACACAACGACCAGCTGTGCGTGGCCCGGTTTTGAGTGACGGGTTAGGGAGAAGAAAAATCGGTACGAAAGAAGTGACAAGGCGTGGGAGAAAGCGTCTAGCGCAAGTAAGTGGGAGGATCTCTTGAAGAGGAAAATAGACAGCAAAGAGAGTCCGGAGAAAAGCGCACTAGAGAGTTCGTTAAAAAAAAGCGTGCGGACACGTACGGACCCCTCCCCCCATTAAAAATCGATAGGGAAATGGAGAAGGAAGCTCTCGGGGTGCTGATAGGCTAGGTCAGAGGGTTGAGGGAAGATGTAAGAGGGGCTATGGAGCAGATGGAAAGTATGAGGGGGGACCTAAGGGTAAGAGATGAGAAATGGGAAAAGGAGGTAAAACAGCTGAGGGGGAAACTAGAAGGATTGCAAAGGCAGCTGGTGTCAGTAAGGGAGGAAAAAGAGGATTAAATGAAGCAGTTGGAAGAAGAGATTAGGGCGTGGAAAGGAAGAGTCGAAAAAAGGCTTAAGAACGTGGAAGGCAGGTCGAAAACGCAAGCAGTTGACATGGGGGAGAGCGAGAAGTAAGGTATTTGGGAGAGGGTGAAGAATATGATAGAAGAGAAAGTGGGAGAGCGTAGGAATTAAAAGAAGGAGAGAGCGGAAAGGAGAAGGGTAATGGAGTTGAGAATGGAGATAAGGCAGATAGGAGAAATTATATTGTAATAAGAGGATTGAAGCTAAAGAGTGGAGAAGAAAGTAAGGGGGTGAAAGCACTGCTACAGAGCATAGTGTGGGTTAAAGGCAAGGTAGGGAAAGCTACGTTGGAGGGGACAAAGGAGAATGAAGTGGCGGTTGTGGAACTGGAGAGCTAGAAAGAAAAGCTGGGGGTATTGCGAAACGAAAATAGGATAAAGGATAAGAAGGTTTTCATCGATCAAGATTTTACGAGGAACGAAAGGGATGTGCAGAGAATGCTAAACTATTTGGCTAGGCGAAAAAGGAGTGAAGGGAGAGTGGCGAAGGTAGGGTATCGAAAAATAAGAGTAGATAAGAAAATGTGGGTATAGGACGAGGAGAAGGAGGTATTGAAGGAAGTACAGAGGAATTTTTTATTTAGGAAGTACGGGGGTGGGAGCAAAGCAGGATGAAGTGTTAAGGGGGTTGCACTAGAATGTAGCACATGTAAACAAGAAAGATGAAAATTTCTGGAGGTGTATTTAGGAATTTAATGTGGTGGGATTGGTAGAGACGGGGATAGAGAGAAGGAGGGCGTGCAAATGAGTGCAGTAAAGATAGGAGGGCTAACGTATAAGTTTGTGACAGTGTACAATAAGGATGAGTTGAAAAGGATTAAAGAAAGGGTGGAAGATTTACTTGGAGAGAGAAGGGAGGGTATGGTGGAAATGGGGGGGATTTAATACGAGAATTGGGAGGGGCGAACAGGGCGCTTGTACCGGGAAGAGGAAAGCTTCGAAGGGAAATCGAAGGATAAGATAATAAATAAAAAAGGAGAGATTCTAAGAGACTGGATGAAAGATAGAGGCTGGGCGATGGCAAATGGTATGGTAACAGGGAACGAAGAAGAAGAATACACGTATGTGTGTAATATGGGGTATTGGTGACAGATTATGTGATCATGAATATGCAAGGGTGGAGAAGACAGGGAAATTCGCAGTTGAAGGGAGGGTAGAATCAGACAATCGGCAATTAAGTTTGTGTATAAAAGGGGAGGGTGGTAGAAAGCAGGTTGAAGAAGATGGGTCCTTAGGGGAGAGGATGTCATGGATGAGGGAGGTGATAGAGAAGAATCAGGAGCAGTTGGGAAAGATAGGCTTTGAAGGGGAGTCGGTGGAATAGATATTGGAGGATCTGAAAGGCAATACATGCAAACTGTAGGGGATCTCAGAAGACCCTTGTTGAAGACGATTATACAACGAATCAGATCCATTTAGAAAGCTGTCAAACGGAAAAAATATGTCCTGTAAAATGTGTATAATTAGTCCAGGAGTCTTGGACGGCTACCAAAATGTTGGAGATTTTGAATGACTTTTAATAAAAGATTTCAAACTTTTCAATATAAATGCAAACGAGTCTTGTAATTCTCGATAATAGTCTAGGAAAAAGTGTTCTGCATTTACTATACAAAATTTAAGTAAGAAGCCAAATTCAGTCCATGACGAATTGTAGAAAAGTTGTGAATATTTTTAATTCGGTTCGAAAGAATTTGTATAAGTTCTTAAAGTGAAAAATAGCGCGCTGGTATTAAAAGAAGTCCAAGTCTGTCTGGAAAAATATATCTGTGCCTCGACGTGCGCAGTCGAACATCAGTCAGCAATGCGAAATGAAGATAGCTGCAACTTGATACAGTAATAAGTATTTTCTTATAGTAATAATTTAAATACACTCAGAAAAAAGATTATTTGATTCCAAAAAACTTTCTTTGAATTAAAGAAAAATAATCATTGGCGAATCCTATACAAAATAACTTATAATACCAGTCGATTAAAGTCCTAAACAGTTTATTATTTCGTGAATTTTTAAGAGTAAAAAAAGGCAAAAATAAATGTAAAATCTTGTTTTCTAACTAAAAAAATTGATTTTTGGGGCTCCAATTTAAGGAAATAAAAAACGAATTTTTAACAAAAGAGTTATATTTTCACACGAAGAGGTCAATTAAATAAAATTTAATTTTTAACAAATTAGTTCAACTAATAACCAAATGCTTAAACTTTCAACCAAAAAAATAAATTTTCTACGAAAAATATTAATGTTCTGCCAAAAAAGACGAATTTTCAATAAAATACATTAATTTTCAACAATATTGTTGAATTTTGAAGCCAATAGGATTAATCATCTACAAAACAGTTTAATTTTATCCCAAATATATGTTTTTTTTAACAAAAGAGTTAATTTTCAACAAAAAATATGAATAGTGTACAAAAATGTGGCATTTTCAACTAAAAAATATGATTTTTCAACCAAAAAGGTTATTTTCTGCCAAATAGTTTAATATTTAAAAAAAATATTTCACGTTTTATGCTTTAAATTTTAAGAGTAGGAAAAACGCAAAAATGTATGCAGTATCGTCTTTTATAACTAACAAAATGGATATTTTGGGCTACAATTACAATTCACTTTTATATGTATATTTCAATTTATTTTAGAGCAAAATATTTATCTTACTCATATTATCAATCTTCAAGCACTTATAAAACTCACAAAAAGTAAATGTGTACTGAGCTTTCGACGATATGAGATAGCTATAATATAACATTTAAATGAAACATCTCAAAAAAGTATTCGTCGTTGAAGTAAGAAAATTAAATATCACTTGGGGCACCACCAATTTCTGGCCCGGCACTAATCGTTTCTCACAAGCGTTGAGAATTTTTCTGGTTAGTGTATAAGGACCATGTCGACTGATATACCCAGCGTGCAATATTATGCGTTAGGGAAATGCGTTGTATTCAGTAGTGTTAAGTTGGGTTATAGAATTAGGCTTGTGTACGTTAGATAAGTGAAGAATACGTTTCTCGTGTGCTAACTTTCTGATGTAAACAAAAAACAATAAGTATTCGATCAAAAATGAACTAGTTAAATTTTCGGAAGAAAAATGGAATTTTAAACAAAAGAATTTAATTTTGAAGTAGAAAAGATTAATTTTCAACAATCGAATGTAAAACAAAATAGTGCATTTTTAAACCAAAGAACTGGATTTACGAACAAAAAGAATAATATTCTTCCAAAAAAGTCAAAATTGCAACAAAATACATGAATTTTTAACTAAAAAGGTAATGTTTCAACGAAAAATTGAATAGTTGCATTTTCAGTTGAAAAATAATTATCAACCACAAAAAATCAAAGTTCCAACAAAATATTAAAATTCCAAGTCAAAAATTAAATTTGCGAATAAATAATTAATTTTCAAACTAATAATTTTCTACCTAAAAGAAAACGACAATAAGGCAGAATTTTGCCATTTTGCCATACTATATAATTTTAGAAAAAAAGGAACATAGTTCTTATTAAGCCTAATTGCGCAATTTTGGTGTTTAATTTTTTGTTATGTTTATGTTGGTTTAAAAAATGTGCTTTCAAGTTTTAGTAAGTTTAAAAAATATTCAGAAATTTTGAAACGATTCAAATATATGTAAAACTTGTAAAAATTTCTTAAAAATAATTAAAATTTTAAATAATTTTTCATTTCAAAAAATTAATTTTAAGATATTATTTAAAAAAATTTTAAAAAGTTACAAAAGATTTTAGATATTGACGAAGCATCTGAGAAATTCTGAAGGCAATTTTTTGACTTTTGCAGAATTTAAAAAAAAGGAAAAACTTGAATAATTTTTAAAGATTGGAAGATTAGAAGGTCTGACAAGATTAGAAAAAAAGAAGAATTGTCTTAATATTCGTGTTAAATTTTAACATGATTTTTTATTTTAAAAACTGTACTTTCAAAGAAAATTCAAGAAGATTTTGAAACACATCAAACCATTTTATAAAATTTAAAAGAAGAGTGTAGAAAGCAAAATGTTTCAATTTGATACGGTTAAAAAGTTTAAAAAAATGTGAATAATCGATTAAATTCTAGAAATGTTTAGAAGAATAGAAGAGATTCAAATCAAATTTTAAACTTAAATTTTTATTCTATTTCTTTAATCTATCTATTTCTCTAACTGGTCTATAAGTTTAAAGCCAAATCTGTACAATCATTTGTTAACACTTTCAAACGTTTTTTTGTATAATTTAGAAGGCGTTTCTTCATAGCATTTTACTAAATAGATTTATTCATCCATGTATACCTTGCGATTTTTATCATATTTCCACCCTTACAAGGAAGAACCCTTTAAAACTAAGAAACTATATAATCCTGTAAAACTCTTTAATAGTTTGACGTCGTAAGATTGAGATCCGTCATCTTAAGGGACATCTTAAGTGACATATTCGCTTAAAACTGATATATTGCCATCGTTCGCCCTTTCCTTTCCTCTTGCTTTTTTTTCAAAACTCCTAGTATACTCGCAGAGGATGGGCTTCGGCTTTCTACTTAAAATTTTAAGTAATAATTCTTCAAAATCCCTCCCTTTTTTCCACCAACCCAAACGTTCACCCTTTCCACCCATTTCCCCCCTAATACCTCAATAGCCCCTTCGCATTTTAATATATGAAAAATGTTTTCCTCCTCTTCTTCACATAATCTGCATCTCGTGTTCACAAATCCCTTATTACCTGCCTTCCCCACATTCTCGCATCTTAACCGTGCTCACTGTTCTTTGTCCCTTCCATCTTTTGGCCCTCCCAGTATTCCTTCCTACTTAATTGTGATTTCTAACTTTTATATCCGTTGCAATACGATGACCTGCCTATTCTCTCATAATCTCCCTGTATTTCCTGCGCAGTAGTCGTCTCGCCCCCTTTTTCTAGGTTCTTCTTGTTCTCCTCTTCCCAAAGCAACCCTGCTGTTACTCCGCCACCTACATCCCGGCAAGCTTTCTCAAATGTTTTACTCCAACTCGTGGAATTTCTATTTTTAATTCCCGTCAATTCTTACAGATTTTTGGCCATCTCTCATTTCCCATTTCACATATTCTCATAAGGTACTTGCTTGCTCGTGCCCTAGCCTCAATCTCTATACTCTGTCTTCCTGTCTCCATTCTCCATATATAACCTGGAGTTGCTCATAGCATTTTACTAACTAATGGACATATTTTTATAATTATATTCCTAAAACTGATTCCTTAAGGTCAAATATGGTACACAAATGACGTAAAATTTATAAATATGACAAACTATTCACAAGAATTTTTTAAATAAAAATCAATGAGTATCACATTGAAACAAATTTTAGGAATATCTATAAAAGTATTATTATTTTGTATGTATTATATTTGACTCTAGGCCAGAATCAAGGAAGAATATTCTAAAAATATGTTTATTAGTTATAAAGATGTTACAAATACTTAACTTTAGCATTGTTTTCTCCTTTTGAAATTATGAGATACTTCTTCGTAAAGTAAAGTTTGTAGATTTTTATTTAGAATTATTTACAATCAATTTCCAATTAAAAATTTTTTACAAATAAAAAAAAATAGTAAAAGCTAAATTTTGTAATGTTGAGATAAGTATTTTTAGCAATTATAGATTTTGTAAAGATTTCATGTACAAGAAAATAAGTATTATCAGTTTGTTTTTAAATTTATATAAATATAATTATTGTAAGAATCTTAAGAAAATTAAAAAAAAGATTTTCGAATACATCAGATGTGTCAGGAAAGATTATATGAAATTTTGAATTTTTTTTTTCATTTTATAGGATTTAGAAAATATTATAAAAATTTCTTATTTACTTAAAACGTTTTACATTCTTCAAGATACTGGCATCTATCTAAAATTTTTATCAAAAATTTAAAAAGTCATTCAAAATAGAAAAAAAGTTCCTATAATCTTCTTAATTTTCCCAAGCATTTAAAGAAACTTTGTTTATCATCTTGATACCTTTCCAGATTTTTTTGAAGCTTATAAAGTTTATACTATGTTTCTAAAACTCTAATTTACTTTCTAACTTATTATTATTATTACACCATTAAGCCGTTTCCCTTTCGGGGTAGGCGTGACTCACTCGGTGGGGAGGGGAGTAGTG
>JAAAKG020049405.1:0-42888 GCA_010014905.2 Druon quercuslanigerum
CAATTTTGAACCAGTAGATTTAATTTATTTAACGGAATTATATACTATATATTATGATCTTTTATTATATATTATATTATTATTGTATCATAGTTACCATTTAATTATATATAATTATATTATATAATAATTATATAATAATTATATAACAATTTTATGAACAAATTTGTGATCTCATCACTTTTGAAGAGTAAGCCAACATAGAATCTAAGATGTAATTGTCTGAATAAACGGTGGACCACATATAAAAAAGGACGAAATAGCAAATTTTAAAAATAAAATTGTTGTATAAAATATAAAATTCTTGTCTGTTGATGAAGTATTATAAGTGCAGGGTTTTGCCAATTAACATAAAATTGATACAGTTGAAAATACGAAATTTGATGGTTCAAAACTGACGATAATCTGTACTTCATTATGAAATTTATTTAAATAAGTACAAAATGTTATTGCGTTTCGAATTCTTCCAATGAAAAAGATGCTTTGTGATATATAAGCTGTAGATTTTGTTCAAAAAAGAACATTTATTTGTTGACAAGATGTGAAGTTGTGAATTTCTTTAAAAAATTAGCTCCTCAGAATTATTTTACTTTCGGGAGTTATTAACGAAACTGTCACCCTGTGAGAGGACCTGTTGTACATCACAGCCACGGACTAAGTCAAGTGACTGATGAAATCAGGATGTTATTAGTTAATCAAATATGATGCTTGAAACCTCCTGCGATGATGGTGTAGGTATACTATTACGTCCTGCCGCGAGCGTTGGAGGTGACAAAAGGCACCCCTGGATGCTTTCTTAGAGCTACCATATTATTATTATTATTATAAAAAAAAAACGTTTTCACAGGATTAAGATGGTTCCTGCCCAACATGTCGATGGAATTTTTGGTTTTTATTATTATTATCATTACCATCATCATTATTACACCATTAGGCCATTTCCCTTTCGGGGTAGGCGTGACTCACTTAATGGAAAGGGAGTAGTAATGTAAAGAAGAGATTATAGAATTTTTAGACTAATCTGCAATCCTTGTCTTATTTATTTAAATAACACGTTTGTTCCGTACAACTGCTCCGACCCAGTTTGCTGATCAATCTCTCTAGCAATTACCCAAAGTGAAGATCCTCACAAAGTCGTCATGTGAGGTTCCCCACTTGAGTCAATTAGTATTAAAGACCTTTCGTTTCAGGAGTCATTTACTCTACGGACACTCCTTTTATTACCTATTTGTCACGATACTTTTCTCTCCTGGCACATGTCTCTAGCTTCTTTCACGTCCATGCATTTTTCTCATGCAAGCTCTCGTGTTTCTGTGGCTTCTTATATCTCTTCTAACTATGGTATTGCCATTTTAGCTTCATTTAATATATTTTAAATTCTGATAATGGGCCCTGCTCTGTTAATAACCTTATCACCCTCATTTATGCGCCTATCTAACTCATACATCTTTCCGCCCCTAGCGAATAAGCTACCATCAGCTTGTTCAATTCTGTCTTCATTTAATACAATGTTGCATATTGTTTTCTCACTCTTTCCTTCGAACACCTTAGTTTTTGTTTTATTTATGTTAATATTGCGGCCTATTCTATTCATGCTTGTATTCAGTTTTTTCAACATTCTTTGCAAGTCTTCGATAGACTTTGCCATAACAACCTTATTATCTGCGAAAGCTAACCCACGTACCCTCACTGTTTCGAGATCCACACCTTCTTCGTCGAAAAGGGGCATTTCTAAACACTTTGTCATGAATATAATGGATAGCCATGAGGACATGGCGCATCCTTGTCTAAAACCTTGAATAATATCAAAACAGTCGCTTATTTTCCCATGTACCCTTACACTCGCTGTGCTACCCGTAAATATTGTTTTTACAGCTTGAAGGAGCCATCCATTGACTCCGTACTCTCTCAGGACTACTAAAAGTTTACTCCTATCGACATTGTCAAAAACTTTTTCTAGATCAACAAATGCACCGAAAACTTTTTTTCCTACTCTTAAACTTTTTTCTTTGATCTGCCTTAAGGGCATGTGATACTTAAAATATTATCGATTTGACCAGTTTTAGGTTTCCTCGGCTTTTTTCCTAGAATAATAAATATTTTGTCTCAAAAATTTGGGAAATGATAGCGAATATGCTAACGGACGTCCCTCCACACTTTTTTTGTGGGGTAATTCAAAAATTGTAATTTTTCTAAATTTTATTAATTTGTAGCGGGCTTAGGAATTAGTTAATTTAAAAAAATTATTTTGCTAAATTTGATGTGCGCGTGTATTTTGAAGTTATCTGTGCTACAATTCTCTCCCACAATTATTCTTGACTGCTAAAGACAGCATCGGTATGACAGAGACCTACATTATCGGAATGACAGAGCTGAAAAACGATTCTAACCTCATAATAGTGCACATGCATACAATTTTTTTTAGAAAGATACATTTTTTTTGGTTATTATCCCTAAAAAATCGAGGGACGTCCGTTATGATATTTTATAGCATTTCCGAATTCAGTTTTTAAAATTTTTCATTTTTGTGGAAAAAAGGCTGGGGAACTGTACCGGATTGACCACATGACAAAGTATCACATAACCTTAAGCTAAATATTTGATTTGTACATGATCTTCCTGGCATAAACACACTTTGACTTCCCAGATATTTGCTTCAGTTAGTTTCATTACTCTACGAATAAGTATCTTTGACTATATTTTACTTACCGTGTTTAAAAAGCTGATCCCTTTGCAATTATTCCCGTTTCTTGTATCTCCCTTTATTTTGTATATCAATTGACTTTTCTAAAGTATCCTGTTCTACATAGCAGTTGTGGAGTCCTATAGTTTTATCTCAAAATAGTCCCCTAAAAAGTCTCTCAAAGCGTCTAGCATCCCATGTGCATCATATAGTATTTCACCTTTTATAGTTATAAGGTTGATAAATTCTGTACTTTAACTTCCCTTCATTGTTTTATAAAGTAGTTTCTTGCTTCCTCTAAAGTCGCTTTGTATCTTTTCTCTTCTTCTTTCTGATTTTATTTTAACTTTTCTTGACTAGTCCATTGAGTATCATCTTTTTGTGTCTGTAATCATTTTTAAGTCTATTTCTTGCTTCATCGCTTAGACCTGCGGCGTTCAAAGTTCTCATGTACGCTTCTTTCTTTGCTTTTCGGGCGTCCTGAATTTCATCATTTCACGATGCATCCCCAGACATTCTTCCTATAACTGCAGTACCACACTCTTCGATCGCACATCTGACAATAATATCTCGGAACACAGTCCAACGCTCCCTCTATATATCTTTGATTCTTGGAAGCATCTCCAAATGTCCTATCTATGCTTTCATTTATCTTATTCTAAAAATCTATTCGCACTTCCGGTTACTGCAGGTTCTCAACTCTGATTCGTGTTTGTTTCGCTTTCTTGCGTCCCTTATTTCTCTATCCCTAACCTTAATTTATTTTGAAACCCAGAATGTATTTCATATCATACCATTTTCATATATTTCATTAAAACCTATCATAAACCTTGTATCTTTAACTAGCTCTTTTAGTCCTTCATCCGCAACAACAAAGTCAATTATACTGTGGCTATTTTCTTTAGACCAGGCATGAATCATTTTATGCCTAAATCAAGTATTTGTACTAAACAGGCCCTTTTTAAGCACAATAAAACTAATCTGTCTCCATTATAGTTTGTTCTTGGATCCCAAAATTATCTAGTACTCTTTCTGCATTCTGATTTTGGATGCCCACCCATCCATTCATATCTTCTAGCTATGATAAATATTCGTATGATACCTATTTCCATTGTAGCCCACAGCAGTCTGGGAGATATGAAATCATGATCTCCGAGATGCTGCATCGCTCTTTCATTCCATCACACCAAGTGATTTCAGTATTTCCGAGAATATTTCTTGGCTTTGAGAGATCTAAATTCGAGGACAAACCTCGAGCGCCCTCAATTCTTTTGCTTGAAACTCACACAAAAAAATATCCGAAAAGTCTTATAAGATAGGACAAAGCGTCCCAAACTACAAGATTTTTTGGCTTCTTTTCAAGGGTCCATTTTCACCTATTCGCATAAGGAGGGCGACATTATGAAAATTCTGCAAAAATTCACATTACCGATTATTATATTGCCCGATTACCCATGAACATTTAACTTTTTTTTGGGCTTAATAGTTAGTGCAGAATTTGTTCAAATATATTCCAGCAAAATTAAAATGTTTACAACACTCAAAGTACCTGATTTTTCACAAAAAATTCTGGCGAGGCCAGCGAAACGATTCGCTGGCCCCGAAATGATCCAAAATCAACTTTATATGGAAGCATTTTTTTAGTCTAAATTTTGTTCGAATTTGCACAACATACTGCAGCCCCTAAAACTACCACTTATGCGGCTAACACCACGTTCGATCCAGCGAAGTGTTACGCTAGCTCCGACATTATACCAAATCAGCTTTATGTAGCACATTATTTTCGTCATAATGTGATGTCATGATTTAAACGGTGTGAAACAACACATTTTGTATTGCTTAAATCGATAGATAAGCTATCCAAGAATAAATTCAAAAAGTTACAAAGGCCAATTTTCAATATTTAAAAAAATACAAAGCCGAAAGCTAAGAAGCGCGTGCTCCGCCTCTCTCGATCTTCGGATCCAAATTTCGTACCTGAAACCCCGTGTAGAAATTTCAAAGGGGTTCTAATATGGACCAGGCTAGTGTTCTTATCAGGCTCTAATGCGTAAAAATAATCAGGGCCTCTACCAGATACAGGCAGGCATGCCAAGATGTGCAGGTACGTTTAAAGAAGGATATTCAGCGATTTTGAGTACCATGCAGTTGCTCAATTTGAGCATTGTCCAGCAGTGCGTAATATATGCTGATACCGCTGACGCGCAACAGACCAAGAGAGAGAACAAGCGCCAAATATTTAGCAACAAGGAAGCTCGTACAGCTCGTAGGCTCGAGCAGATGCATCTAAATTTGTTGACTGAGCAAGCAGAAGGACATTATACGGACCAGGAATAGATGATTTGCAGATCATTTGTGTAAGTAACCATAAATCGATATTTTCTCCTGTTAAAAACTTTAAGTGCGTTTTCTCCAGTTTTTCTTTTCACGATTTTTCTAAATTGACGCGCTTGATTGCAAAAAAATCTCTTCTAAGCGAAATAAAACGGTCGTTAGAAAAGTCATTTGAAATAACTTTTATAGCACTTTAAAGTTGTTTTTTTTCTTAAAACAAAAAATTCAAATCCGAAAAAAATTATGATTTCATAATTTTTTTGTTTCTCTCAGTAAACACAAAAGAAAAATATATGCCAATTAAAATTTTTGTTATTTGAGGCAAGAATTATGAGCTGCATCATTCCCGCCGATTGGATACTGCAGTTGTAAGGCGCTCATGGAGCAGGCTGATGAATTTGCAGTAATTCAAATTCGTGCCAACATTTTAACTCTCAAATATAATCCCATATGCGGCAAACATAATGACTGAACCAGCGAAACGTTTTTAAGGCCCGGAAATGATCCAAAAGCAGCTTTACACGTGCGCATTATTTTCGACTTAATTTGTTCAAATTTGTGCAAAAAACTTCAAACCCTTAAAACTACCTCCTGTGAGGCAAACGAAAAAGCGGGGCCAGCGAAATATTTTGCCAGCCTTAACATGGTTCAACATCAATTTTATATGGTTGCATTATTTTCGTCCTAATTTGCTCAAATTTGTGTGAAAAACGTCAGCCCTAAACAAGTACCCCATATGCGGCAAAACCCATGATTGGCCGGCGAAGCGTTTCACTGGCCTCGACATTATCCAAAATCAACTTTATGTGGGCGCATTATTTTCGTCTTAATTTATTAAAATTCGTAAACAAAGCATCCTTTCTCAAAAACTACCCCCTATGCGGAAAATACTATGGCGGGGCCCGCGAAATATTTTGCCATCCCCGACATTGTCCAAAATAAACTTTATATGGTTGCACCATTTTCGTCTTAATTTGTTCAAATTTTTGCAATAATTTCAGCCCACAAAGACTACCTCATATGTCCTGATATGTATTTTCCTCACAGATGGTAGTTTTTAGGGGCTGGAGAGCACAAAT
Organism: Druon quercuslanigerum; assembly: GCA_010014905.2. Lineage (NCBI taxonomy): Eukaryota > Metazoa > Arthropoda > Insecta > Hymenoptera > Cynipidae > Druon > Druon quercuslanigerum. The sequence goes on from JAAAKG020049405.1 coordinate 6,097, forward strand.
TTGGACAAATCAAGCAAAAATAGTGGGTCAATATAAATTTTATGTTAGGTAATGTCGGGACCAGCGAAACATGTCGTTTGCCCCGCCAGTGTTTGCCTCATAGGGCAGGAGGGGAAATGTGGCCACAAATACTCATGTACCACACGTCTCGTTTCCATCACCACGACCCTCTACTCAGCTGCAAGAGTGAGACGGAACTTTTTCGTGCTGAGTGAGGGGTCGTAGTAGTGGAAATAAAACATCTAGCAAATGAGTATTTGGGGCTAACTTATCGCTCGCTGAAGACCGCTGGCATAGGAGACAGACTTTAAGGATTGAAGTTTGCTGCAAAAATTTAAACAAATTAACAAAACGTTGTGCGTCTATATAAAGTTGATTTGGGATAATGTCAGGACTAGCGAAATATTTCGCTAGCCCTGCTATGGTGTTTTCTCCATAGGTGATAGTTTTAAGGGGTTGAAGTTCGTTGCAGAAATTTGAACAAATTAAGTCGAAAATAATGCGCCCATATAAAGTTGACGTTGGACTATGTCAGGAATGGTAAAATAACTCAATGGCCCTGCTATGTCGTTTGCCTCACAGATGGTAATTTTTATGGGTTGAAAATTGTTTACAAAATTTTAACAAATAAAGACGAAAATAATGCGCCAACATAAAGCTATGGTAAAGTCTATGGTGAAGTCCAGTATTACTGACCTCGTGTTCGCTTTTTGTCAATTTAAAACATTTTTATGTTTTACTTGTCTTGGGGTTTCCTAAAGCGAATTCAGATTTTGCGAGAACTTTTTCCATTCCAAATATGATTTTACTCATCATTTAGAGTTCTGTTATATCAATTTTTTCTCTCAAGTTCCCTTAAGGTTCCTTATCTATAAATTTACTTCGTTTTTATCCTAACTTTTCTGTTTTAAAGTTTGATAAATCAAGATTTTAAATGCACTATTTTTTCGTAAAAGCTCAGTAGACTGTTCGCTAGCCGTAAAATGTATTTATTTTTTTTACAGCTAAAAAAAATGTATTCTCTTTCAAACTTCTGTTTCTAGGATTATGTGATTTCATCATTCAGAAATAAATAACAGTCTAGTTTCAATTTTAGTAATTTCGGTTTATACGTTTCAAAAATTAATAAAAAGTATTATAGTGATAAAGCGCAGTACCCTAATCCGCAATCTTAGATAGGTTTTTATAAACTACATTTTAAATTTTCTAAAAATGTGAAGGTCAATATATTAGTTGAAGCGAAGTTAAAAATTCGTCATTCATTTCACTCAACACGTTGAAAATGACTAATAGTTGTTTATTTTTCTTACTCACGGAAAACTATAGTTGAAAAGCCAGAATACGCATTCGAAAGTTTAGATTCACTTAAATGTGACAAACGTTCAATGTTTTTCCGGATGGTAGATTTATATGAGTTTGCGCAATAAAAGACGCCCATTTCTCGGACTCACCGAGCTCAGAATGCATTATTCACCGCCTCTGTTTTGCTTTCCCCGCGTTCAGATCGGTTAGTCCCAACGTTTCCCTCTCAGATGTACGATTGCGCGAGCAAATATCTATCGATCAATATAGTTTCCATATCTTCATACTTCCATATAGCTTCTTGCATATTCTAATTTCTGTGACGTCATTTAGTTACATGCCTATTTGAGTCCTTTCCTGCTTTATTATAAATTTTATAATTAAATAGTAAAATAAAATTTAATTAGTCGTTAAAAAATGAGTATCGTCATGTAATACAATTTAATTAGTTTTTTTATTTAGTTAAAGTAACGGTGCGGTGAACCTGTGACGCTGAACAACATTGTAACAATCTTTATATCCAGAATCCTAAAAGACAATTTTATTTATATCAATAACAAAGTTTACTGGCACAAATTCTAAATAGCCTGATAAAAAAATTTCTTCGAGAGAAATGGGCTTTCTCGATTTTCTAAATAATGATGAAAATTGAAACTATATAAAGTGACAGCTAGTTGCACTAAAAAAGCAACCAGAGGCGATTAATGTCACCTTCAATTATCACGGCCACTACTGAAGTTCTGCAGAGGTAAAGAATAAACTCAAGACTACACCATATACCTATTTTTGTGCCTCCTGCAACATCCTAGTAAGAGATTTCACACATATTATTACATTCATAACATCTTTTACTCATAAGGCATTTGATCTAGTCCATGGTCGATGACAAACAAAAGATAAAACAAAGAATAGGAACACCTGAGATATACTTTAGACACGACATAATAAATGCTTTTGCTAGTATTAGTCATTTGCAGCCAACCACCTCAACAGAAATACAGTGGGAGAGTATCAACTGTAATACAAAAATGAAATATTAATTGATGCGTCTCTGTTATGAATGCGCGAAGTTTAAAACTATGCGTAAAAAGGGATACACTTGAGGAAGAAGTTTGTCGCAAAGTATCCTAATATATAAAAAGTTTCAATAATATGTCTTATCGCTAAGGTGCAGGACATCAGTAATAATCTACTTATTTCAAAAGTCGGGGAACGGAGATTAAAGGAAATGTTGATTCGGTAGGAAACACCATCCATACTGAACATCAGTGAGAGGAAGCTGCACCACTGGATCAAAATGTGACTGGCGAAGCAATACAACATCATCATGCTTTTAAAGTTCCTGTACAACTGCGTGAGAGTTAAGTGCTACTATAGCCTCTAGAAGCATATGGACATATTCAACCATATACTGAAGCAGAAATTAATTAACCAAGGAGGCCACTAAAATAAAAACATATGAACAGGTATATTATGCTCCTTAATTTTTTGGCAGCGAAAAGTGTCAAAAATGAGGAGAGAACATCATCGAGTCATCTTATTTGAGTAGACGCAGCTAGTCATGAGAATAATTGAACAGAATTTAGCTGACCAAAAATACTCAATATTGAACTACAAATTGCTTTTGGTTGTTGAAGTAGCTACCGTGAAAAGATAAGTAGAACAGCACCCTCCTATTGTTCAACACCCTCTGGAAGGTATTAATAGGAAAAAAGCTGATTAAAGCTAGGTCCATAGGTGCTAGGGATAATGAAGATCAAGTACCGGGTCCACTTGCACCAACATAAAAACACTCTCTGCTGTAATAGAGCACATAAAAACAAGATTTTACCTATGCAAACCTACCTACCTTCATGTGCAAACTCGTGTGTACTGTGCAGCTCTCACAGGCGTTTAAACTTTAAGCTCAATTTCCTTAATTGTCTCAATATAAAAAAGGTAACAGCATCAGAAAGTTGATAAGCCAAGTAATTTAAATCATCCAACCTCGCAACATGTAGGCATTAATACCAGGGACGTTGGATGAGATTATAGACTTGCACCGATAGATACTTGATGTTCTTACTGCTAAACTGCGTGAACCTAATAAGACTAGTTCAAAAAGATATGTAAATATAACTTTTCAGGCAAGTGAAAGAAGGTTCTATCGTGAACTGCATGTCGAGCAAAATAAACAGAGAGACACCAAAGTCTCTCAATTGGGAGAAATTGCTAACTACTAATCAAGTGCTTGGGTAAAATAAGTTAGCAGTAATCTAGGCGCAGTATGCTTCTGTCAGCTAATAGGGCTAATTAACGTTACAGCCTTAAAAGGTTAAGAGGAATAGAAAAGGGCAAATAACGGGAAAGCCCGAGGTCAGAATATGATGCACAATTTGTGGTACAAATACCGGATGAGTGTGCACCCTGTGTTGGCCAAGTGTTCTCAAAATATCATCAAACATCCAAATCTGATTTCAACATTCATGCTTAAAAACATCTCGTATAGGCTTTCTAAAATTCATCTGAACTTCGACCAATAGCCTCTTTACGAAAAATTTATAAGTGCCTGAGATTCGTACTTGCATATTAGAATTACTCTCATTGCGAAGATAATAACATACTTATAGATGCACAAGAAGAATGTTCCGAAAACTCACGGAACAGTATGGATCTATTCACCATTTACGCTGTGACCATGATGCAATCTAAAAATCATATAAATTTGCCCATGGCATACATTGACAACAAGAAAGCGTCCCGTCGGTAGTATATGCGCAATTGCTTAGAGGCTTAAGAATTTGCAAGATCGGCCTACGGATCATTGACTTTTTAAGTTGTATAATAATGCATTGGGGAACAAGAATTGAGAATTTTGTTCATGGACAGCTAATAGTAACTAGGTTAATACGCTTTGCGATGGCTATCTTTCAAAGAGACTCTTTCAGTGCATTGTGCTCATACGTTTTAAGTATATGCTAAGGTGGATCGTCATCATTTGACCCATTTTCTGTACATGGTCGACCTGAAATTATACGACCGCTTAAATCAGAAACTGCAGCAGGCGATCCATATTACAAAGCAGTTTTTTGAATGATATATTTTCGAGTTCGAACTATATAAATGCAACATAGTGAATTTAATCAGAAATAAATTAGAAAACGCAGAGCTATAGAACGAGAACGATGATCATATCAGTCATCTCAGCAAAGACTGAGAGTGAGTCATATAAATATTTGGGAATTTTTGAGTCTAAGGGTATTTAGCATATGATATTTAAGAGAAGCCTTATGACTGCTTTCACTACAAGATTCAGATTGACCCTGAAGAGTTCTTTTAACATGGCCAGCAAGATCAGGTCTATCGACACTGATACCAACTCTGTCCTCGAGTTCTTCTTTGGGTATATAAAATGGTCGAACACCGACCTTGAATCTTTAAACGGAACAATCGTAGTTGAAAAGACGAAGCAGCGAATAAACCACAGGAATTTGGCAATTGAAAGGGTAGTTTTACGACATAGAGGAGGTAGGGGCTTAGTGGATATCAAGAAACTTTATAAGTCACATGTTGTATAGTTGCAAGTGAGAAGTTGCACTCCACAACAGTACTTGGAAAGCTGATCTCGATTACACGCCCTTGAATTTTTCCTTAAATGATTCCTTGAATAACAGTATAGAAATCTTGGAGGAATTAGAAGTACAATAAAGACGAAAAGTTATCCACGGAAGGCACGCCAAAACGTTAGATTAACACGAATTGGATAGTGAAGCACCGAATATTTGGCTAAAAAAGGGCTTTCTGTTTCAAGAAACGGTAGCATTCGTCGTTACGATTCGGTACAGGGTTTTCAGCATCATACAACTTCGCAAACCCCTTTTACATCAAACCGTCGTTGACCGGAGTCGACTATGTTGAGATACAAACGATACGTTCTGATATCCGTTGGAGAAAACGAAGATTATCTCTTATATTCGGATGTTACTTTCCAATCCTAAGTTATTGACTTGTGTACCTGGATATTTCAAATTTACAAGAAAAGCATATACAATTGAAGGAAAAATGAATTAACGTAGTACAAATCAATTATTTTGAAGTTTTCTATCGACCCCGGCCTGAATTTGTTTCATATTAACATAATTTGCGCTGAAAGAAATACCTGTAAATTATTTGCCATATGATAATGGTTGAGTGCCTGAGATAACCAAAATAGTACATTGTTAATCGACTCAGGAATCAAATAGTCCCCTACTTGGTTAATATATTATTTTCAGTACATACTGTACATACAAAATATGACCTTAAAAGTACTCCATGGTTCGCATACAGCCCCTTGATCTGCTCGTTGGGAGGTCTATTTCGCCCAAGTCCTGGCGTCAACAGTGTAAAAAAGTGAGCTTTATTTCACGGCTTCATCGTCGATCATGGAATCAATCACCTTACGGGTGTAAAAAATCACTATTTCCTTCTTAACCAGCCGTACTTCTATTTCGAACGATACAGATAGGAGGTATAAGAATACTAGTATCGTTAAGGTAATATGTTACATTCAGAAGTCAGATTTTCCCAAGAAATAGCCATGCAGAGTATGGTTGGATCACCACAACTGTTGGCTGAACCGAAGGTTGATTATGTCTCGTGATCAGAAACGCTAAAAGTATTAGTCCCGGGGTTTCAATAAATGGAAATGTTCAAATTCGCAACATTAATTTATTTTAAATATAGGCTTTTATATAACAGCAAGAGAAGCTAGAAATTAATTTTTTTTAAATAATATTCAATGGCAAATGATAATTGGTCTGTATTCAGGTTGTTGTGATTTCGCCAACAAACATAATCGAGGGAACTTCAGATTTGAAATAACTTCCAGCTAGGAACGTGGTCTATATAGATAAAAGAAGATTTCTGGAAAGTTTCAGGCAGATTCACTAAAAAAATGCCGAAAATATGCACATTGTAAAATACATTTTTTCAAACACGTAAGACTTCTAAAGTGTAAAAAGCCATTTTTAAAGGTCGGCTTAGGACCCCTGCGACTTTTTTCAAACAATGACTCGCCGTTTACTTACAACGATGCAAGTGATCTAAATTTATTAGTCCGTGTTCAAGTCCAGGCCATAAGCAATCAATACAACCTACATTTAGATTTTTCAAGAAACAATAAAACACTTCAAACTGAAGTTCCGTGAAGCTCACAAATGAACTCTGCTGTTGTCAAAACAAAATGCGACGCAGAACCATAGAATGAAAGGAGAGAAAAAGATAGCTCTCTACCTCCTAATTGATATTATTGTACTATTGTCCAAAACGGATCAACTGATTTAAATCAGAATTTGTTTCCCGCTCCAGACCTTCTAGAAAAATGCAATAATAGAATTTTGCGCATATTTATAGAAAGTTACCATATATGTATAACTGATCTTGCATTACTTAGTATTAACATACCCCGACCTCTTTCCCCCTTCTTTATGTCATACAGGTGCTCTCCGAGCTCCTATCGCCTTACTTATAATCGTTATCAACAATCCTGTACCTCCTAACCTCACCAGGGTATTTCTTGGAGGTCGGGATCTTTTTCAGATCCAATTTCAGATTCACGTCTAATCACAATGACGACAGTCAACACAGCAAGATCAGACCATCGCGCGATTACAATGACCCGTCGGGCACCCCACCGCCATCATATCACTATCGCTCACTGCACAAACACTACATCAACACGCGCCCCGAAGGCCAGAACACCCCATCGGACACCTTTCGGCAACACACTGTGGTTGCCCACGGGCCGCACGACCACTAAACTATTGTCACGTGTGCTTTTGCACGATCACTATACCTCCGCGCGTGTCGAAGATGCGAATATATATATGACCCGAAAGTACTACCCAACGCTACACCGCACTCTTAGATACTCATCGCTCATAGAGACTTCTCGGAGTTTGTTTACAAACTCCAGGTAGTTGGGTTCGCCCGCCAGTAACAAACTCCCCCTTAGTACTGCGAGCTACATAGAGAGAAAAAACAAGCTTTAAATCAATGAAAACATCCCATGCTTCAAAAGCTTGAAAAAGATCCTTATAAAGGGATTAAAGGAAATCCTTTCACGGTTCTAAACTGTAAAACTCTTGCCTTGAGTGCAAGGACTGAGAGTAATAGGTTTTTCTCACATTGGATTTTAAACACTGAACCTACGCAAAAGAAACCGTCAGGTTTAACTCTCCTGAGGATTCGAAAATATTTAATGCAGGAAGAAGGTGATCCCATTCTGAGTGCGAGTTTCCTCCTTTTTAGTCACTCAGAAATGGTTGGTTTGGGCAGCAAGTGGTTAGCGTTTTGATTCCCGAGGAGAGCAGGTGCAGTGGATCGGCCATTTAGTTTGTGCACTGATAAAAAAAAAGTTCCCAGGGTTAAATCTTTGAAAGATCTAAACCTCCAGAATGCTGGAAGGTTTACTCCCGATGATAACTTAACTGTAGATATTTTCAAACGATCCCGAAGGGAGTGCACTGCTATCCGCAAGAGTTGGGTTTAGACTTTAGAACCTACTTGAAGCTCTCTGGAGTATTACTCTCAGTCCATGCAATATAATTGTAAATCTCTGAGTTTCTGTTTTTCAAATATGAATAGAAGCTACTTTATAGTAATTTAGCAATTTCTCAATAAGTCTAAATTATGGTATACGCGTTTAAACTATTACTAAATATTATTATTTGATAATGAGACAATAACGAAGTCATTTATTAACTAATTATTTATATATAATATATTAATTAATGGGTGAACTTATGTATAATTATTATTTAATCACAATTATAATTAAATAGAAATTTGTTCATATTACTATCAATATTGAATAATGTAAAATGAGTGCTAATCAGAAATATAAATAAAATCAAGTAAATCTGAAATATTGACATATGCTGATGGGCATCAATCATAAGCGTTTCTTATGAAGGCATTTTCTAGAAACAAATAAATTAAAGGAAATTAGTTCATACAATTTTTTCTATTATTATTTTTAGAAACAATTCTGCAGTTTAATTACAGCCTTCCCAGATAAGGGCCAATCAAGGTCCTACAAGATTATCTTAACAAATTTGTGGCTTTTGTTAAGATTTTCATATATATATATATTCTAAAAAGGTATTATTTTTATGTGAAAACTGACTTTGGCGGATTTCATCATATGTCTACGTTTTGAGGCCCACTGAGTCATAAAGTAAATTTTTACCTCACTGTCTGTCAATTTCTTCATTACATCGGATATCTTACGAAAGACTAAGTGAATTGGATTGTACTTAGGCATCCAGTTTGAAGTGTCAAAAAGAAAGATCAAGTTCGCTAACCAGCCCTTTTCCATAGAAAATTTTTAGAAAATCAAGCATTTAAAAAATTGTTGAGACCACTTTTTTCAAAATTTTATAAGCACCTATATTCATTAAACAAAAATGCGAACAGTTTATCTCTATTTCTCTTTTTGATCAAGTAAAAATACCAAAGTTATAGCATTTTAAAAATCCAAAACATTAAACGAAAATGAACATTTGATTCCGAAAAGAGCGTGATATGATATGGGAAAAAATAAAAAGAAGAAAAAAATTACTTTTTGAAGGCCCTTTAAAGACCTTGCAAAGACTGTTCAACAAAGTTTCGGAATTTTGTTAAAAAAATCGAAAAGTCCAATTTGAAAATAGATGAATTGACAAAAATTATGTACGTACAAAAGATATATAAGTGTGTCATGAATTGCGTTTTTATAAGATGACTACTTTTCGTTTTATTCGTGAAAAAAGAACTAGAAAATAAAAACAAAATTCAAAAATTGTGTAAAACCGACACAAGCTGCAAGAATAAATGAGACAAAATTTATTCAATAAAAAAAAATCAGAAAAAATGACTTAAATTGTTTAGAAACGATACAAGGTATGTAAAAAAATTAATAGTCAAAATTTGTTATAAATAATATTTAGACAGAACGATTGCGCCACCAAGTATACTTTCATTTCCAAAAGATTATTCAGAACTGGCACATTCTGGTTCACTAAGAGCTCGATCTCTTGACAAAATCAAAGGTGTTCAGCTCTTAGGATTCAGCTCCCTAAAAGTTTGAACCCTATAGAGATTCAGTAAGTCCGATCTTTCCAATAATTTCATCCTCTACTGATCTTTTCCATATCGGAGTTGGGGCAGAGGTTCGTTCATTGAAGACTTACTCCTCTGAGGAATCGTTCCAGGTGCCTACGTGCTTTCTGGAATCTTTTCTCGAACTTTTTGAGGTGGGTTGACTCCGAACTTGAGGGATTGGATGGCGCCTCTTTCAAGCTACAGTTCTCCCACAGAATATATCTCCTAAAGAGCACGTTTTTGTGTATCTGTCGAATAAGATGGATATTTTCTCTTCAAACAGTGTTCTCTTCACCTAATTCTTAGAAAACTGCACTCATCATCCTGCTAGAAAACGGCAAAATCTGTTCTTACCAATGGCTAAACCCATCTTGCCACCCATCACGATCGCTACATCTACTTCAATGACAACCAACGTTTGGGATAACCTGAATGACCAATGAAATAAATAGCACTTTAATTTCCGACCAGCATGGTTTATCTAGATTACTTACATCGCACCATTACTCTCTTCGAGTGACGGTAAGTGCTCGTAATTAATACGATGTTATACTACCTTTCCTGTAAATAAGAATATGTAGTTCTCAGCTTTTAAATTGCTACTTCGTTAATGAGCATGCGATCCATGGAAAAGAAAAAGAAAAACAGCTAAAGAGAAGTACCATCTAAACACTCTTCTACAGCATTAATAAAAAGTGCATGTTTGAATACTATCCGGAAAATATTTTTCTGGATAATCGAGCTTTGTGCTCTACCGGTTTTGCAAAATACATTTTTCATAGTGACCTTGTCTCTTGCAACTTCTCAATTTTTCCTATTACAAATAATTCGTGAAATTGAATCTCGTTCATCCATAATCTCCTTGTTCCTTACCACCTTCAACTACTTGAGGCCTTCTACATGGCCAGGAACTTTTACCTTTTGCTATAATTCATTCTTTTATTTATTCGTATCTTGTTGAAAGATAACAACGACCACAATCAGCAATATAAGAAATACTCGAATCCAGGAATTATCTTTTTCACTGTAGAGATATATCATACTAATACTTTATCAATACATCAATTTTAAGGAATGTTAAACTTCTTCTATTGTGCGAAATTAGCGTTTCTGGAGTAATCTATCTAGTCATTGGAGAACAAACCAGAACTTTCTATATTTTACTAGATACCCTCTTGAATTAAAAAGAACACACGATCTGAAAATTCATCCGTCACGCCCGCCGTCATTCTAAGTTCATGATATTCTACGATAACAGTTCATATTTATATTTTAGTGACGCTACATTATTCAACATATGTTCAACAACTTCAGAATTTTTATATCTCTTACATGATTATTTTTTCGGTCTGATATATACATAAGCAAGTTAACAGCAATTCAGCAATTAACTTTCCGCTAACTGCCGCTAGCCGTCCTCATTCTTTAAATCGGAGTTGTGAAGCCTTACGACACTCGTTCAATCTTAGTAGTTTGAAGATGGACGCCCCCTTAAGCCCCGTGTGACTCAATACAGTCAAAAACGACCTTACAAGTCAATACACAGCATACGGCCCGTCACAATTCCCGTTTTTGAATGCGACCTGTGCACCACACGAAGCTCTAGATTTAAAAAAGACACCTCAAATCCAAACTTATACACACAATGATGATATCACAAGAAAGGAATTCCACTGTTACAGCAAATTAACTGAACAAAGAAAGAAGAATGCTTCATACCCCTTGCAAAAAATCAAAGTTTTTGCCCCACTTTCGTATATTAAATTTTAATTCCCGATTTCACTATGTCTCGATTCATAGGAAGCCCAAAACCTATCTCAGGTTCGCCGAATGCAGCTGCCCAGATCGCCCTATTAATGCTACAATGATTGTTCCAACATGCCTCTATAAACCATCTCCGAAGGACTTCAATGTTGTCCAGAATGGGTCCCCATCATACGTCGCAAGCAACCGAAACCTATATGGCACCCTAGACCATAATTTAATCGTCCATCCCTATATCGGCATTCCACAAGTTTTCATTATCTATATTGTCTTTATCTGTTGTTCCCAAAGTAGCACAGGAAACTTCACGGGTTTCAAATCGAAAACTACGCCTTTTTTTCCAACCGACCATACAAGAATAATTATCAACCTTAACAATAAGTTCCTCGAGCCCTACACTACCCAACTCAGTGCAACTCAGCCAGCTAGCAGAATGCAAGCGACAAATGTTCAAACCACGACCTCTCCTCAGAATCCAAGTCCCAACTGTAAGTGCACATACACAAATTCAAGGGAGGGAGGAACATGTATGGACGATCAGAACTGGCTGTCCGTCTAAACCGTTCCGACCACTCCATCCTCTTTTAACCTGTAAATAGCATTCCCCACCGCTTTGCCAATGATGAATCGTTTTACCCCAGGTGCAATAAAATCACCTTCTATTTTATGTATTAAGATACTCGACACAGAAATAAAGGTGAAGCCTCAACCGAAAATAACTTTCTTCAAGTGTATCCAACAAAACTGAAACAGATTAGTTCTCGTCACAAATTTTAATTCACATAATTTTTAGAAAAAGAGAAATCAGCTATTTTGTACCCAGAATATAGTCCAATCCCTCTCCGCCTAACCTTAAAAATGATGATGGGGTCCAAGTTAGAAAATTCAGAATTTCTGATCCGATTTGGCGAACCAAAATTTGGAAAAATGCAATGAATTGGCGGCATTCTGGTATCAATTTTTATCTATATTCGCCACCTTGTTGGATTTTTAAAAATATTTTCAATACAAAATTATGCTTCAAAGTTCACTGTCTTTAAAAGCTGTCAAATTGCTTTACTTTTTATCACATTTTCAGATCTGCAAGCTAATAAAATTTTTTTTGGAATATTATTTTTTGGCTCATTAAAGTACAACATTTGCATCTTTAAAATGATCCTTCTTTCATGAGGCTAACATTTTTTCTTCACTTACTTTTTCAACGCCAAAGCTAGAGGATTGGAATTTTCTCGCTGATAGTAGTAGCTCGTACCACACTCTTTGAGGCTTTAGCCCAATTTTTTATTTTCGGCCAACACAGTGAACGGTTTAAAAAAGTTTATAACAAATTTCGAAACATAACTATTAGCATCTATTTCTACTATGGATAAAAAATGACTAATAAAACTAAGAACGAAATATATATTTCTTAGCTAGCCACGTTATTCTTAGAGAAAACTCTTGGCCGATAGTTTGCAAGAAATATCTCAGCTGTCCTGTAGCTTAGTTCAATAATGCGTGCTCTATGCGGAGAGCAGTTAAGTAAAATTGTCGCACTATCTCCAGATTCGGGGCACACCCCAAAACTTGCGGATATCAGACAAACTTCTGGCAATAAGCTTGCAACTTTCCTTCATGATTCCGCGCGCGCGCAGTGAAAGCTTTCTGTCTGTGCCCACTTGCTACTCCGAGCGTCCAATGTGTTTTAGTTTTTGAATGAAAATTTTGATTCAATCAGGAAAAATTCGTTTTGATATTCAACAAAGACAATAGAGAACTCGTTCGTCAGCAAAAATTCAATTTTAAAAATAAAATTCTTTTTTAAAGGGATTCAATTACTCATAAATATACTTTATTTTGCTTCACTATTTATAAAAATAATCTTTAATGTTTCTAAAGACACTGATTTCAAATAAATTTATTGAATGTTTTGCTTGAAAATAACAATTAAGAAAATCTTAAAAACGATATTACCGAAATGAGATATATCAAATTATTGAGGAATTTATTTGATAAAGTAGAAATATTTTAAATTCAGTTCTCTAGGTATTTCTTAAACATCAATTTTAAGATTTTCTTTCTATGAATCTTTGGTCTCTATTTTTACACTCTCTTGAGAGAAGGTATTAGATTTATGTAAAATTTGAGGCCCTCAGCTTTGTCAAATGTCCATGTGTCGAGACCCCCTGAATCCGAAAAAAGGTTTTTACGAATGTGTCTGTATGTATGTCTGTATGTACGTCTGTCTGCCTGGAAGCACGATAAATTAAAAAAAAATCTTTTAATTAGTTTGGCCGTTGGTACAATCTTTTAGTGTCCAAAACTAAAGGTCAAGTTCGTTAGCCAGTCATTTTGGATAAAAAGTCAAAAAGTGAGCGCATTTTGAATAATTTTGAGTCCACTTTTTTCAACATTAAAAATTTTTCTGTACGGGTGTTTATAGTATTCAAAAATCGTAAAATTAATCCTAATAACTTTTTTCATGAAACCAAAAATTACCAAAGTTATAGCATTTATAGTATTTCAAAAAACACACGAAAATGACCATTTTAGGCCTAATAACACACAATATAAAAAAATCAAATAAAGAAAAATGTTGGTTTTCGAATGCTGTACAAGCTTATCATAACAGCTTTTTGAATTTAAAAAAAAATCAAAAATTCAAATTTTGTTAGCATAAAAAATAATGTTAAATAATGGGTAGACAAAAATTATGCATTTGAAAAAGATCTAAAAATTTGTTAAAAATCACTTTTTGATAGGATGCTTAGTTTTCGCTTCAATCTTGAAAAACATAATTAAATGACAAACGAAAATCTGCCTGCTGCGTAGGCCCATTCTCATCACAACTTTTGTCTTTTAATTTCTTTTTTGTTTCGTGTGCAGGGTTTCAAAAAATTCAATTTTTTGATGTTTCTAATGCTATTTTTTTACGTTTTTATGAATGTGTCTGTCTGTATGTCTGTATTTATCTATATCTGTCTGTGAGCACGACAAATTTTGAAAAAACTAATCTTTCATATTGGCCTTTGGTACACTCTTTTAACGTCAAACAATGAAGTTCAAGATCGTTAGTTAGCCATTTTGGATAAAAATACCAAAAGTCCGCGCATGTTGAACATTTTTGAGACAACTTTTTTCATGTTTCAAAAGTTCTCTGTACCTTTATTCATAGCACTTGAAAAGACGAACATTTTCTTCTCATGACTTTTTTGATAAAAAAGTACCAGAGTTACAGCACTTACAAAATAGAAAGAGACAAACATAAATAAAATTATTGAAATCAATAACGCACGATATGAAAAAAGTCTAGCACAGAAAAATTTTAATTTTTGAAAGCCCTAAAATATTATCATAACAATTTTTAAATTTTTTAGAGAAATTAAAAATTTAAATTTGGACAGCGCAAAAAAAATAAAATAAAAAATTGCATTTTACGATCAAACTGTGCAATATATAGTATATAACGCACGTGTTCATGGAATTTAAGGAATTATTAAAATTTAGGGAATTTGTTAAATTCAAAGAATCTACAGAATTCACGACATTCAGAGAATTCGCGGTAAAAATGGAATTCCTGGGATTCACGGAATTCGCGAAATGAAAAATTCAAATAATTTATGGACTTCAAAGAATTTAAGGAATGTAAGGAATTCAATGAATTCAAAGAATATACGAAAGTCAAATAATTTACGGAATTCACAGAGTTCGAGAAATTTACAGAATTCAAGAAGTTCATGGAATTTACCGAATTCATTCAAATCCCGGAGTTCTTGATATTTAGAAATTCAGGGAATTCACGGTATGCAACGAATTTACGGAGTTTAAGGAGTTCACTGAATTTGCGGAAATAAAGAAATTCACGGAGTCAAAGAGTTTATGGCATTCACGGAATGTACGGAATTCATGAAATCAACGCAATTCTCAAAATTCACGAAATTCACCTGATGCATGGAATTTAAAGGATTTTCGGAATTGTTGCAATTCAGCAACGGAATTCACGAAATAAACAAAATTATGGAAATCTACGAATTCCGAAAATTCCTTGAACTCCATAAATTCTGCGAACTTCTTGAATTCCGTGAATTTTTGCATTTCGTGAATTCCCTCAATTCCATGAATTTCATGAATTCCATAAATACACTGAATTCTATTAATTCCTTTAATTCCATGAATTCCTCGAATTCCATGGATTCCTTGAATTCTATGAAATCTTTGACTTTCTTTAATTCTATGAGTATGCCATAAATTTCGGGAATTTTGTGAATTCCGTAAATTCTGTGAATTTCTTAGATTTTATGGATTCCTTGAATTCCATGAATACGCACGTTATTTACTATATATTAACAAAAGCTTTGACTTCGTCAGAAAATTTATTTTTCTTCTTTTGTCTGGGACAAGAGTCCTGAGGAATGATCGCGAATTCCTTGAAATTCATGAATTCCCTACAATGTAAAAAATTTTTTGGGAAATTTTCTACAAATTTGTATTGATGCTAAGTTCCACGCATTTTAGGACATTTCCCCCAATGTTCAGTAGGAAAAATTTCGCAAACATCTTTGTGGAATATTAACCAAAAAGTGGTGAATGTACCCAAAGATTTGGTGAGGAAAAACTTTCAGAAATTTTTCTGAACTTTAAATAAGTGTCGAAGAATGAAAGTCGTTGTTAGTCTAATTTTTTGAGGAAGTCTTTTGGCTTCGTTGACGCGTAATTTCTATTGCGAGAAAGGCGGTACGTAGCGCCCTGGCGGATTTTCTCCCAAACTACCAGCTCAGAGCCGCAAGATTACAATTAAGGTGGTAGCGATATCTGAACTGTTCCGTGCTACATAGTATTCTACAAGTATGCTCTGTTAACTGATAAATCAAAAACTTTTTTTCTTATCAATTTCGACTACCTGAAGGTTTAGACTTTATTTACACATGTCAAATCTTTCAGATCAATTTTAAAATGAGCATCTATACGAATTTTGAGTCTTAGGACTTTCCGCGGGCACCTTTCACCTACATCTAATTCTGTATGTATTTTTTCCACATGTGGATTTTCTTAAAATTCCAATACAAGGTATAATTTTTCATAAATTTTTCTAGAAATTCGTAATTTTCTGGAAAATACTATAAAACAATAATATTACGTCTTTTTGTAGATTTTGATCAATATTTTTATAAAAAGGTTATTTTTTGTATCAAATTATCAACTTAATAATTATTCATTGAAAATATTTCAGATAACATTAATAAATCTTTTCTCCAACAAAATTTTAAACATAATTATTCAAGATATTGTGGTAGTTTATCAATTATTTTAGGGGAAAATATCTTTTTGAAAATACAGTAACACTTCAAAAATTTTCAGAAAATTAAGCTAATCTACATGGAAATTCAAACATTATTCTTGGAACGGTACCCTACATATAGTCTGAATCACTCAATTCCCTAAATTGTAGGGAATGTGCCAAAACTTTTGTACATATTACTCTAAGTTTAGGGAAGTTTCCCCACAAACTGTAGCTAATATCTGATTTCCTAAATTTTAGGGAATTTTTCTCAATTTTTTAGTGAATTTTAAGAACTTTTAGGAAAATTTCCCTAACTCTTGGGGAAAATGATTTTGCCCAGCGAAAATGTGGACTTTTCCCCACTAAAAAGTGGTGAAAATTCCCGAAATTTTTTTCAGTGTAAATTACTTGAATTCCATGAATCTCGTGAATTCCATACATTTTGTGTATTCCTTCATTTCCATGAACTCTGTGAATTCTGTGTTTTCCGTGAATGTAATGAATTCTATAAACAATTTTCGTTTTACAAACTCTCTAATGCATGTGTTGGAATGCTTGACATATATTGCAGTTTCGTCATTCAAATACCATGTTTGGTATTTACCTTACGCTTGTATTGTAGAAAAGTTATAGAAGTGTTGTAATATTCCAAAAATTTTTAACGGTGTAGTTAATCATATCTAATATTTCACGAATTCTATGATTATCTGTTACTGCAACATGAACGCGTAAATACAGGACATGTGTCCATTGTGATTATACTAAGCAGGTATATATGCCGATAAAACATGCATTTTGGACTTGATAGGCGGTAACAGGAAAGACATTCTTCCTACGTTCATTATATTTATTTCTAATTTTTTATATAGAACATATGAAATATGACATTTTCGCAAGAACAAAATGTAAATAAACTTCAACTTGTCCTATTTTGAGCATATATTTTAGTTGCAAATATTTCAAATTATATATATTTAATAAATAATTAGACAATTTGATAATGGTCATTTTTCTAACCTATTGTGCAACCTAAGCTATTTCTACTGTTTTTGCAAAGCCTTCCATTAAACGACCAATGGTGTCACGTGTAGGTGATAACGTTACCTTAAAGGTAATTACTATTCAACTGTGAAACGTTCTACGAACTTGAGATACGATAATCTCATAATGAGTTCATCGGTTTAATGACTTACTACTCCGATGCAATAGAAATATAAGGTAAAATTTTTGTTTTGTATAGCTTCCTCCTCTCCCAATAAAATATATCGCTTAGCTATTTAACGAGAAGCTTTCTCTTAAGGTTTTTCAGTCAGAGGCTTCAAAAGTTCCATCAACACATACTTTAGCTTTGTCGAGGTATGTTCTAGGTTAAGAAGTGCTGCGTCTCATTTGTTATATTTGAATCAATATTGAGCTTCCCGCTCGGTAAAACAATTAATACTCAAAACATCCACCGCTGTAATTTTGTGATTGTGAATTCTCTTTTGTTAAAATAGCTTCGCTCGAAAGTTTGAGCGCACCTAGAGCACGCAGCTGTTTGTTCCCGCACTTTGTGCTCGGCCTTTGCATTTCTCCCACATTTGTGCACAGACCTTTTAAAATTAAAGGTAACAAGATCGACAACAGTAATTTTGTGATTTAAAACTATCTTGTGTTAAAGCTCTTTCGGTTTTAGCGAAAACATTCTTATCACGTATCTCGTGCTTTGCACTCGATTTCTTATTTAGATATTGCAAAAAGGTATAAATGTAGACCAACATTTATTAAAATTACACAAGTTTCAGAGCAGCTAAGAATAAAATTTATTAAAAAATAAAATAGAAAATGAAATATACTTATTCTTACTGCCTTCTTTTTATAATTTTTTTATTTTTAATCTTCTTTTTCACGATTAAAAGAAAATCTACTCGTTCTCTAGAAAAATTATTTACAACAAATGTTTAGATCCTTTTTGAATAAACAACTTTTATGCAATTATTTTTTTCATACCTTGTATCGTTTTCCAAAAAGTTTATTTTTGTATTTTTAACGCTGCTTTTTACCGAGGGGTTATTCACTGAAGAATTCTCATGACGACCGTCGACTAACTTATCCGAAATCCTAAAGTCGTCTCTATAGTCGTCACAAGTCGTTAGTAGTAGTCAGTGGAAGACAGTAGAAGTCTTGATTAGTCTTTGGTAGTCTTCGAGCATTCTTCCGTACTTACCGGCAAGTCGGTGGAACTCGGAAAATTGATCATGATCGAACTCGTACGAAAGCGACTGCTTTGCTTATGCGCAAAACAACTTCGTCTCGATTTTCGTTCTGCTTCATTCGCAGTATCATCCGCAATATTTGTCTCAATATTTTGATCTGATCCAATTCGATGCAATTATAACTTTTGGTTGAATAGCTCGTGTTATATAATTATAATAGTGCTTTTTTGACTTTTTGGATTGAAAATTCATCTTTCTTATTTAAAAATGAACCTTTTCTTAAAATTAATCTTTTTTCGTCAGAAAGCATTCTTTTTAATTTAAAAATAAACTTTATTCTTGAAAATTGAAGTCTCTTAGAAAAAGATACGTATCTTTGCCTTGAAAATTCACGTTTGCACGTTAAATTTTAAACTATTTTGTTAAATAGGTCATCTTCTTTCATAGAAAATTCGTCCTTTTGGATTGAAAATTCATCTTTCTTATTCAGAAATTTATTTTTTTGTTGACAATTCAACTGTCTTTGAAAAAGAGTAGTCATTTAAGCTTTAAAGTTATACTACTTGGATTTTAGTTAAAGTCTAACCTCTTTTTGTTCAATAAATTCGTACATTTTGTGGAAAACTGATCTTCGCGAGTGAAAAATTCAACTATTTTGTTAAAATGAATCTTTTTCGTTAAAAATAAATGATCAAAAATTCATATTTATTATTTAAAAATTAACTTTTTGGTTGAAAATTGAGCTGTCTGCGAAAATTTTTCGTCTGTTTTAGCTTTAAAATTGAACTGTTTGGTTTTTATTTAAAGTTTATTCTTTTTTATCGGCAAGTTCGAACATTTGGTTAAAAATTCATCTTTGCAAGTTGATATTTCCACTATTTTGTTAAAAAGTTATCTGTTTCTCAGAAATTGAACTGTTATAAGGGTCCTTCCATAAACCACGAGGTTTCTTAAGAGGGGGGGGGGGGCAAAAGGCTACGTTGGGCCACAAGGGGGCAGGGGGGGTTTGAGTCCGAGCCACGTGGTTTTACGCATCAGTGTTAAAAAAACGGATGGCTTACTCTTCTTTTTTAAACAGCGCGCGGAATTCTATATACGGTTCGTGCGAATCAGTAGCTTACATGACTGGCTGAAGTCGCCATTTGTCAATTCAGATTGTTCTTTAAAAAAAAATGATTTTCATACATCGATACATTCGTAACAAATAAAAGTTGCAATACCAGGGATTTGATATTTCCTAATTAGATTTTTATTTATATTCTTTAGAAATAAATCATGATTTATTTGACAGTGGGTTACGAGAGAAATGCCTAAAAAACGAAAAACAGGTGCCACGCCATGTATTGACTACGAAAAATCTAAGGATGTCGATACTTTGTTCATGCCACCAAAAAATAGATACTTTGAAACTGATTTAAAGTGGATGAATATTATCGGACTCGTCATTTTGCACATTGCGACAATCTACATTTTAATGACATTCCCGTACTCTAAAAAGAAATTACTTTTCTTCTTCTGTAAGTACTTTTAGAGGTATATGTATACATGGTGCTGTTTGTTTAAAATTTTTTAAATGTATATATGTGTGTGTGTGTGTTTATATAGCGAAGAAGAAATTAAATAATTATGTCTATAGATATGTTTCTATTGCTAAACTAAAATTTTGATTAATTATCATCCCCGCTCATTTTTACACTTTTTTTGGAACCCAAAAAACTGCTTTTAAGTATTGTAATTGGCATAGAAAAAAGAACGATCACATACTTCTTTGGGGTGTACCTCCCACAAGAACATACATCTGATTAATTTAAAACTCCTTTTATCTCTGTATTTTGAAACGATGGAAATGGTAGTGAAAATAGGCGTAAATTCGATTATCATTAGTGAATCAATAAAAAACCCATGGAAATCATGAGTTTTTCTGTTTATTTCAGTAAATAGTAAATAAAAATATTGAAAAGGTTTATACAACAGTTTCATATCTACTCAAAATACATCTTTTACATAAAATAAAGTTGGAAATAAAGGAAATAAATAAAGGAAAAGTGCCCTTATGACTGGCCATAAAAAACAGTATCTCACATACCTGCCACTTCTTCAACGTCCTTTGGGGCTGAAATGTAACCCTATGACTGGTCATAGAAATAAATTAGGTCACATACCTTCCCCTTTCCAACTTATCGTGGCGGCCGGCACCCCAGCGACTGTCCACAAAAATAATTTCGGTCACATCTTTACCCCTTTCCAACTTCTCTTAGGGGGCTGGAAAGGCACTCCTGTGACTGGTCATATAAATGAATTGGGTCACAACCTTCCCCTCGAAAAAGTTTCGCTTCTCCTAACATTTTACGCAAACTGTAAACTTACTAAGATAAATGCAAAAAGCCATGATTTTAATTTTTATATAGTTTTAACTAAGAGAATGGAATTTGCGCGTATTTTCTCTATCATTTTCGTAATAAGCTCATCAAAATACATAAGTATTCGGAGTTTCACCTTAATCGGAGGTATGCGTTTTTAGGAAGTATCCCCTTTTTTTAATTGAAGATAATCACAGTTGTTCAAACTGTCTTTATACATGTTTCAAGATTTTTAATAGCAGTTTCTCAACAAAAACCTATGCTTCAAAGTTCACTGTCATTAAAATCTTTCAAATGTTCTTAATATTTACGAGATTTTGAGGACTGTAGGCGATAACAAAGTTCCAGACATATTGTTGGGAAGCTCATTAACGTACAAGACTTTGACCCTCAAAATGATCATTTATGCTTTGAGCAATCATTTTTTCTTCACTTACTTTTTACACAGAAAAAACGAAGGATAAACCTTACCTTGATTCCGATGTAAAAATTACATGAGACAAAAATTAACTTCACAGCATAAGCTTTACCCGAATATCGATTAACGTTTCTTTTATTTTTCCATGACAACAAATGTATTATATTAATAAATATAAATATTAATAAAAATGTATCCCTCCAAAAAAACACCTGCAACAAATTTTATCATTAGTTTTTTCTGTGCAACGTCAAAGTCACTCGAAGAGAATTTTCGCACCATTATTAGAATAGCTGCATTGTTCATGACATTATAAGTATATTGGAATGATTATGGTAAATAATTGTTAGGATTAAAAAAATTATTGATACTTAATTCAAGGAAGAACTTCTAAATAGACATTTTGATTCTTTAAAGCATACGTCATAATTGGTCATCCTGCTGGCTTTGGAGTAACTGCTGGTGCACATCGACTGTGGACCCATCGAACTTATAAAGCCAAATGGCCTCTCAGGGTCATTCTCCTTTATTGCTACTATTCAGCTGGACTGGTAATAATTTTTTCAAAATAATCTTGTATTTTTGAATAAGAAGCTAAATATTTTTATTGCCGATACTTTTTTCGCCAAAAAGTATTGGGTTTCTAATAATTATTCGCGAAAAAAGTATTAGATCTAATACTTACCAATAGTTCTTTTTCATTAGAGAAATCGCCTCAATGACATTTAATTGTATCCACTCGCAAATGCAATTTCTTATAATTAATTGGAGTTCAATAAATTTTCACCCTGCATAAAGATATAAGTTATATTATTTTCTAAGATTCTATTAAGATGAACAATTTTACTGGGTAAAATGTACTTTTATCGTCTATAGCTTATCTGCAAAATGGAATTTTTTTAAATAACATTTTTCTCGATTAAAATAAAATCTATGAATCTGATGAGAAAATAGTTTTGAGCACATTTTTAGACATTTTTGTTCAAAAATTTTCCTTTCTAACCATTTTTTCATATCTTGTATTGTTTAGCTGGAAAATAAATTTGTTAAATTTTATATCCTACCATGTATATTTAAATGCGGTCGAAATGCACTTTTGAAAACATAATTGACATAATTTCCAATAACTTAACATTCTTTTATATGGTTCACCAATGCAATATTTTTCACCCTAATGCTGACCAAGGTATCACATTTCAAAACAAAGGGGACTGGTGGAATTTTCTTTAAAAATACAGTTTTTTAAAAACATCGCTCACCAACTTTGTTAGTTTCAAAAGCGCTTAGATGCTCCACCAATTAAAAATGTTGCGTTTGTTAATTGACCGAGTTGCTAAATATTGGCAAAGTATGGGAAGGGGAAAGGGTACAAGTAAAAAGCTGGTGTAAAATACATACTAATCGCAGTGTGCTTGAAATTACTTAAAATAAAATGGGCTCCGAAACGGGATTTTATCGATAATTTTACTAATGTGGACTTCCCTGAGTAGTTCCCAACAAGAATTAAAATAATCGATCGGGCCGTTTTTGAATTTTGGGCCTTTATGGTGGGCCCCAACTGAAATTACTTAAGTAGAGCATGAATTTTCATTATTTTTTCGACTTCATTTTTTTGAGTAATTGTGTTCTTTTCAACATAAAATTAGACTAAAATAACTTTGCTAGAATATATTATAGCTGCTTGAAGCCGATGCCAAAGCTATGATCGAAGCCATCATCGAAAATATTTCTGTTTTCTGTTTAAAGTTTCCATTTTTCTTTAACTCATTATGATAAAACAGTTTTAAAATTCGATTAAAAAACCAATAATATGCAATAAAAATTTTAAGAGTTTGTACAAAAAGTACAAAGTTTAAAATGATACGTTGTCAGTAATATGTATTTACATTTTACATAAAAACCCCTAAATAATTATTCGTTGTAGACATAAATAAATTTTTTTTATAAAAAACTGATTCCACACGACTAGCATTAAACTCACAAACTGCTCGTAACAGATGCTTATCGTAGTCGCAACGTGTTGGACGAACTTTATGTTTTTTCCATATAGATTTGAATTCAAAATGTACAGATTTAAACGCTTTTCACTAAATATACCAAATCCTACTTTATGTTTTTCGCAAATGCCTTTAACATGTGTACAAACACAGTGCACCTTAGGCGTAACTGAAATATCCAAGTCCAAATAGCTGCGTTTAAAATCATCAATGTACTTTTCAAATCCAGAAAGTAAAGTATGACAGAAACAGGCATTCACGACCTTTTCAAAGTCACTGAAAGCTTGCACAAATTTCAGACATCCTACAGGGGAAATATTTGGATCTAATTTCTTTAATAATTTGCCACAATCATTTCCATTGAAACTCCCTTCTCCCCCCTAAATAACTTGACGTTCAACATTACAGGCCTTCGCCCAAGCTACAGTTTTTTCTTTGAAATTTGTAGCTATATGAGTAAATATACCATTCACTGTTGCCAAAAATAAATTAAGTTGTGGTGGTGGTAGTATATCCAGAATAATTTTGTTTTCATCAGCAATAAATACGGGTGGTGAAATGCAGTACATATAATTTTTTGCCAATTCTTTTTTTACTCCAGCACTAAGCCATGGTGAAAAATTCTCTGTAATATTTTTAATTGAACGCGGACTAGAAGATTCACAAAGATTTCCTTCGGGAATATTACACCAAGTACACAAGTGAAAGTTACTAGAATGCATGATGCCAGCCATAATATTACAGTCAGTTACAGTCGTTTCATTCGTGTTATCAATTCCTACATCACACCATAATATCTTAACATCATTGTAATTTTCTTGGACAGCTGGAGCCAAACAAAGTATGATTATTTTTTTTACTCCAGAATCTTTGAAAATCTTAGAAGCAACTCAATTTTTGTACTTTTGTCGTTTTCTGGGGTTCAATTCAGATTCATCTGCAGGATTAGAATCTAATTCATCTTCAGTAGATTGATTTGACATACAAATTTTCAAGGATCCTCCTCCACCGCCAATACCAAATTTTAAACGAGGACTGGTAACATTACGTTTCACTTTCAAATACTTAATAAAGCCGCGCAAGTTATTGCAATACACGGCTGGTTTTTTCAAATCAGAAGTTTTGTTTTGTTTAGTAGATTTAAAATAAAAATTTTTACGTTAAGTAAGTTATGTAATAAGTGAATTTCAGTGGAAAGATTTTGCTTTAAATGAGGTTAAATTATTTTTCTCTTCTTTGTTGCAACACGGACCATTGATCGATTGTATTTTTTTCCAGTCACTTAATTTTATTACTGCATTTCCCTTCAATTTTTTTGGATTAACACCAATATTTAATGGTTTTCCATAGAGTTGATTTATCGACATGGATTTTTGGATTGAGTCAGATCCTTTAGACTCTGTCTTTTTTAATGTCGATGAAATAATCTGATTTTGAACTTTTAAAGGAGATTGTGATATCAATGCTACAACATTTTTAACACGTGTTGACAAATTGCATTTTATGTGACTGACCTTCAGCTACTGTGGATAAGCAATTTTCACATCGTTGAATAACTGTACTTTGAAGGTTATTTTCATGTTTACCTTTCAAATTATTTTTTATTATTTTAGACACAATGCCATTCTGTGATGATTTATTTTTAGTGAAATTATTATGAGGTTTTTGAGCCAGCTGGCATATTAAGCACTGATACAATGATTCGCTCACAGATCGAGTGTTAATACGGTTGTAATTGAAAGATAATTCAGGCACTTCTGATAGTTTTTTATTAGTTTTGTTATTGATAAAGCTTATTTAAACACGTGCTACAAAGTCCGTTCGGTAAGCAATGTAACGCAAAGCAGTCCAAACTTTTTAACATTCGATTTACTGTAGAACTCGAATTTAAGACTTGTAAGATGCCATAATATCATTCTAGCGAGTAACTTTGGTCTAATTTTGTCTTTAAAAGAACGAAATTACTCAAAATAATAATTTGGAAAAAAAACAAAGAAATGAAAATTCTTAATAATCTACCCAAGTAAGCTCAGTTAGGACCCACGATAAGGACCCAAAATAAAGAGAGGCTTGATCGATTATTTTCATTTTCGTTGGGAATTACTCAGGGTTGGTCCATATTATTAAAATCAACAATAAAATCCCGTTTGGGAGCCCATTTTATTTTAATTTAATTTCAAGCACACCGTGTAATATGATTAAAATGGATTTTAAAGGCAGCCGTATATATTCTACTTTGAATGCACGCATTAACAATAATTGTCCAGGTCACCCACCAGTCACCCACGATAAATTCTTTCTTTAAATGAATGAAATCAGATAAAAAACGGCTAATGGACTAAATTTAAATTCTTTCAACTGCACCGATCTTTGCAAAATTCCAATTTCCAAACAATTTTGTAAATGCATGCACATCTGATGCAGGAGGCTGTTGAAATGGTAGCTATATACCTCAATCTAATTAACAAAACATGATTGAACTCCCGTGTATTAACCAACGACTAACAAAAATTACAATTTCAAGATTTCAAACAAACAATAAAATTAAAAATTAAAAATAATCAACTCAGGCACGTTCCCAAGATTCTAATTCATGTTTCCACCTCCACATCAAAATACAACAACCCCAAAAAACAACCTGTAGTACATGTCTCGAACACCGCCTCAACTGCCTGCAACTAAAACTGCCTAAAAATGTCAAATTAAAAACGGTCATCACAAACACGATCCCAGGACTCTTATTCATAAGCCAACCTCTACAATAATAACTCTTAAGCGAAAAAAACAACCTCCATTACATTTAAAAAAACAATGAGTCAGCTGCTTTAAACTAGAACCGCCTACAATTTTCAAATTAAAAACAATCGTCCCAGATAGGTTTCCAAAACTCTTATTTATATCATTATGTCTACAGTAATATACGACAGTCCCAAAAAATTACACCCTAGTACATTTCACAAACATCGTCTCAGGTGCCTTCAAATAAAATGGCCTAAAATTTTAAAATAAAAAATAATCATTCGAAATACATCTCCAAGTCTCTAATTCATATCCCCACATGTACAGAAATAATTGACTATCCAAAAAAACAAGCCCTAGTACATTTAAAGAACAACGACTCAAATGCCTTAAACAAAAACGGCATACAATTTTCAAATTAAAGACAATCATTCCAGGCACGTTCCCAAGACTCTAATTCATATCCCCATCTCTACAGTAATATACATCAGCCCCAAAAAAACAACCTCTATTACATTCATCGAACAACGACTCAGTTGTCTTCAACTAAAACGGCCTTAAAATTTCAAATTAAAAATAATCACCCCAGGTAGATTCCGGAGGCACTAATTCATGTGCTTCTCTCTACAGTAGTATCCAGCAACCCCAAAAATCAATCCTTAGCACATACAACAAACAGCGTCTCAGCTGCCTTCAACTAAAATGGCTTACAAAATTCAAATTAAATACAGTCATCCCACACAAGTTTAACAACCCTAAAAAGCAACACTTAGTACATTTAACAAACACCGTCTTAGCTGCATTTTAATAAAACGGCCGAAGAATTTCAAATTATAAATAAGTACTCTAGTAACCTTACCAAAACACTAGTTCATACATCTATCTACATATTAATCTTCAGCGATTCAAAAAAACGTAAGAATAAGGTTATAAACTAGAGCTTTCGAAAGGTATCTGCAGTGATTATTTTAGTCTTTTTTACTGTCTTAGTTTATGGTAGCTACGAAGGGTTTCGTTAAACGTACTAGTGCTTATTTGAAGGTTTTTGAACAATACTGTAATGATAAGGATGTGAATAAGAGTCTTCGAAAGATTCTGGGGATAATTATTTTCAATTTAGAACCTTCATAGCTGCTTTTAGTTTAAGATAGTCTAGATGGGTTCGGTTAAATGCAGCAGGAATGATTTTTAGGGTTTGTTAATTATTACTGCGGGTTCTGAAAATATTTAGCCTAATGTGAGCCTAATGGGATTATTTTTAATATTTTTTTGTAAAGTTGGCAAAAATTATTGTCTTCTGACACAGATTTGTTCTAATATCTATATTTTTAATTAAAAGTAGCCGTTAGTGTAAAATGTTGTGTTTAGGCGATTCATTTTATTAATTTCTCGAGCTAAACCATAGATCATACGTATGATATCAGTTTTCTTCTTTTTCTTCACTAACTTACATTGGAGTATGCTTTTAAGATAGGCAGAGTAAATAATTTGCATCAAGGACAGTTTTTATGTGGTAGGGGTTATTTTTTCACTAATAATTTTAAAAAGCATTGAAGAGCCCAATTAGAGCCAACAACTTGGCGTAATTGATTTTTTAATTCCTCAAACTTGCTGCAGTAGAGTTGGCCACCAGCACATTCACAAAAAATTCAATTTTTTGAGGAAAATAAGAGGCCAAAAAACGGCATCTGTGCCAATAAGCAGCTGAAAAATAAACGTCAATTATGGCATAAAGAACATGTTCAAATACCATGGTGTTAGAAATAGCGGAATAGACATATTTCAGCGGTGAGAAGGTTATTAAAAAGATCCTGTCAGAATTCACTTGTCGGGAATTTTCGCTGAAATCTCGTCATGATATGCGCCAAGATTCCTCGTCAGAAATAACAGCTTCTGTATTAATTGAGATTTACACAGTTAGGGGTGTCCCATCTGTGCACGTCGAATTGTCAGTTACAAATCAGATCGTATAAAATGAGTTGTGCTCAGTAAGGAGTCTACCATCTGTGAAAGTGGATTTGTAAGTTTATATTTTTCTGATGGTATTAATTAAGAAGTGTACAGTTTCAAATATCCCATCTGTGACCTTAGGCTTTTAAGTACAAAATCTTATCATATTATTTGAGACGTGTGCATTTGTACCACTAGCCTTCAACGTGCACAGTGTAAGGTAGGCTAGTAATGTAGTACTGTAGTAATGATAGGGCAAACAGGATAATATGACATATTGGGCATTCTGGTCCCTTTGTGATGTTGGCCTCAGGCCCTTAATTTCTGACACGCCACTCACGAACTGAGAATCTACCACCATACGCTCAACAAGTCAACGATGCCGACAATCAAGCAGCACATTGGTGACAAACTACAGATGATGTCTGTCGCAAGGAAAAGAATAGAGTAGAAAGAACGATGGGTCATAGGGTATTAACCGTTTCTCTCTAATCCATCGCGCTTTCAATCACTGCCGCATACATGAAAAAGGCACTTAGGGGCTGGAAGAATTTCTTTGCTGCAGGACCAGATGGCATCAAGAACTTCTGGTAGAAGAAGTTTATTTCTATACACCAACATCTGGCCTGCATCTTCACCTTAAATGTGAATTCAAACACGCCCATTCTGCAGTGGCTAGTTTTACGACAAACTGTCCTCCTACCGAAGAAAAGCTAATTTTTCAATCTACACTGAGAAAAATGTTTGTCTGGAGCAACAAAAATGTTGTTGGCTCAAAAAAATAATTTTGTTGCACGAAGTGCAACAAAACTATCTTATTGGGCCCACAAAATTAGTTTGTTGGGGCCTTTTGTTGGCCAAACAAAACTGCTTTGTTACCATAATCAAATTTTTATGTTCAGGCAATACGATTCTTTGGTCACCCCAAAAAAATATGTTCTTGAGTTAAATAAATTTGTTTCTTAACCTAACAAAATACTTTTGTAAGGTCAACCAAACAATTTTTGTGTCCTAAATAAATTGTTTTGCTGTCATTAGATGGTAATTATTACTAAGTTTATTTTCAGAGCAATTTATTATTTCGATAAATTTCTTTGAATAAAAGAAGTTAATTTAACTAATTATATGCAGTGATCAAAACATGTTACTCAGAAATAAAAGTCAGTTTA
Organism: Druon quercuslanigerum; assembly: GCA_010014905.2. Classification (NCBI taxonomy): domain Eukaryota; kingdom Metazoa; phylum Arthropoda; class Insecta; order Hymenoptera; family Cynipidae; genus Druon; species Druon quercuslanigerum. Next base: position 35,354 of record JAAAKG020049405.1, read on the forward strand.
AATTAAAATTTAATAAATTAGTCAATGGCTTTGATACAAAACAGTTTTTTTTTCTACCTGATGCAAGTTTTGAGAGCACAAAAATCGTCATATCATACTGATGAAATTTTGTTAACACTTCTGCTACATCTCGACCAAACGAAATATCTTCAATAAGTCATCTATTGTTGAGAAATCTATCAGCAAGTGGTAGCTGATGTCTCTTCGCTAAAGTCGCAGACAAATGTACCCAATAAGTAGTCGCTTCGTATCGCATGGTCCCACTGAACCATTGCGCATGCTTGGTTGCATATTTAGTTGGTCCAACTAAATAGTTATTTTGGCTCAACAAAAATTTGTTTAGAACATCACAAGAAGGTTCAATAAAATAATGTTGCATTAAGAACCAAATATTTTGTTTAGCAAAAAAAAATTTTGTGCTATTAACCAAATTTCGCTCTACCAATAAAAATTGCTCAAAAAAATGGTTTTGTTGCGATTACTAAATTGTTTTTCTCAGTGTAGAGTACTACAGGCCAATAACTTGTTTGAACAGGCTTTATAAGATCTTTACAAAACAACTTAGGTCGAAAAAACGACTAACAGACTGCCGAAAGAACCTGCTAAATGACAGGTGCGTCTTCAAAGATGCGGCAGCCCACTAACGCTGTCTGTCAATGGCCTGTATTGACTTTCGAAACCTTTTGATTCAAACCCTCATAGACTTTTATCATCTGCATGTTGGAAAGCTTGAAGGTTTAGGCATAAATAGTGAGATGCTTATCGCGAAGATGATGCCTCTATGGAAAATTAGCGTCACCTTCCAGAGGGGAATGTTTCAGGCCCACACCGTGAGTTCTCTGCTCTTTTGCATCACACTTCTGCCAATGTCATCCGCACTACGCAATTCCCCTGGGTACCTCTGTGACGAGAAATATAATCGCAAGCATGTCGAAATTCATATATGATATATGGATTACCTGCGGATCGATGCTTCTAGTTCGAAACAACTTAAGAGGGATTTAGATATTATTGAGACATACACCAAATAGATTGGTATGGAATTTGGATTGGACTAGTTGGCCAAGATTAATCTGAAGTCTTAGCTTAAATACAAATAATAGTATATTACAATTTATCTTACCTTGTATTCTACTAATATTATTTAAGAATGAATGACGCTTATTCCTTTATGCAGAAGTACCTTTTAAATAAAATGACTGGGAATGAGTTGAAATTATAAGAAATCACTCGCAGTTATCCTAAATTAACGGAAATCAATCACACTCACTCTCAATATGGTAAAATGATTTTTAAGGAATTGCAGTAACTTTAAATTACTCATGATCATTTAAAAACAACTACAATCACTAGCGTCTCAATTGTAATACATTGCATCACTTTTAACAAATGTCAGTCAGTGGTGATTCCAATTGTAAATAATTGTAAATCTACTATTGTCATCAATTTCAATCAATAAAAATGAGATGTAGCTGATTTCAGTAAATTCGATTCACTTTAATTTACTTGCAACTATTTGGAATTATTTACAATAACTTTCAACTAATCAATTGCAATTAATATTATTCAACTTTAAGCTTTAAACACTTTTAAACTTATAGTATTCATTTACTAAGATATTCTTTTGTGATGCTTTGAATTTTAATAATAATAATTTGCATTTCTCGAGCTTCAAATTTGAAATTCTACAATTATTAGTGGATTTCAAACGTTTCAATTCTCTTGAAAATTGTATATACAATAACGAATTATTTAAATTTTCATTTTCTAGAATTCATTATATGATTGGGTAAGAGATCATCGTATCCACCATCAATATTCAGAGACATCAGCAGATCCACACAACAGTAGTCGTGGATTTTTTTTTTCACACGTTGGTTGGCTGATGATGAAGAGGCATCCGGAAGTTATTAGACGTGGACGAGAAGTAGATATGAGTGATATTCTTTCGGATCCAGTCGTGGCCTTTGGTGATAAGTATGAATCTCAATAATATACTCATATTTTAATAAAATAAGAATGAAATGCACATCAAACTGGAAATAAACATTGTTTTCATGAATATTTCAAAAAAGTTTTGTTAGCTGATCACAAGGGGAATGATGATCCAGAATGTATTATTCGTGGACCAAGGACTTTTAATCAGGTTTACTTAGAGAACGTACTTAGAATTAAAAGGACTTTATTTAATGTAGGCGTTAGTATAAAAGGTAACAATGCGTTCGCTTTCGCGGTTGGCAAGACTGCCAGATTCTGCTCTTCTCACGCATCATGTCTCGCTCGATAATGATCGACAACGTTTGGTCAATTGCCGATCTTGCTACGACGGCAAAGTCAAAAAATATAATCCTAAATCTATCTCTAACAGAATTTTTTTTTATGACAACTATTATTGCATTTAAAAGCACATGTCCCCTGTTATTCTAAAAGTACTCGTTTCATGTTAAGAACAGAAGGATATTTACTAAGGGATTAGGCAAAATGTCAGCAACATATAGTACACAAATTTATTACACTAGAGCTAGAAGGTTCTGTAAAATTAGAAATTAAAGGTTCACAATCGTCAAAACTGACACCATGGAGTTGGGTGTTGCTTAGCCATCGTTATTACTCACCAGTAACTTGAACAAAGGTAAAGGTACATTTCAGCTTCTGAATTAAATGATTGTAATATCGGAAATGAAAAAGGGAAAACATTTTTCAATCTTTTGTAAATTCTGGTTATTTAATCAGGGAGAATTCAGTTGATCCGAATTTCAGGCACTAAGGTCATTCAGGGACCAAACTGGGTACTGGTTTAAATTTGCTGGATATCTACTTGAATGTATTCCTTCTTTTCGAAACCAAACTGGGTTTGAAAATTAACTGACGTAAAGATTACTCGGAAAGAAACTAAACTGCTTCAGTGTTGGGTCCCTTGATTTATATAAAGTATTTCGACGTAATGGAGTCCCGATTACTTTATGGCCCATCACTCACAATTCTTTAGTTATAGTTCAGCTAAATAGAATTTGGGAATATTCTTCAATCATGCCTCGGGCTATTCATTTCATAGCTGTTATATTCTTTTAATGCTAAGTAAATATCTTGTTTCGATCCACTATCGTAGCATTGTGGAATTTATGTTGATTGATTAAATTTTTTTAATGTTTCTCAGCTCTTAAATGAACTAAAATGTCTATATTATATCAGTCATTTATGGAAAAAATTAATGATCTCATAATTCTTTTTCAGGTATTCCCGACCTTTAAGAATAATATGTTGTTTCGTAATTCCAACAATCCTGCCAGTATATTTATGGAATGAAGACTGGTATTATGCGTTTGTTGCAACAATTCCACGTTACACCTATTTGTTGCATGGAATCTGGAGTGTTAATAGCGTCGCTCATATTTGGGGTACGAGACCCTATAACAAGTAAGAATATAATAAATAAAAAAAATAAAAAAAAATAAAAAGAATAAAGTATATAATTTTTTTATTTACTTTTTGGAGAAATTACAAAAACCGTAGAACAATTGAATTTTATTAACCTTTATTCTTTTAGAAATATAGCTCCAACGGAAAATTATTTCGTTGCTCACGCTGCACTGGGTGAAGGATGGCATAACTATCATCACGTTTTCCCCTCCGATTACAAGGCGGCAGAATTAGGAAATTATAAATTAAACCTAACGACAGCATTAATAGACATGTTTGCAAAAATCGGCTGGTCTTATGATTTAAAACAACCTTCTAAAGAATTAGTCAGGACAGTGATGGAAAGAAGAGGAGACTGTTCTCATTCAACTGAAGAACTTGAACCTAAATCCGATTAGGTTTTTATTAGATCATTTAGGTAATTTATTTCTGCAATGCCTTCCAAATTATAAACTAGATTATTATAGGAATTCCTAATTAAAGATACAATCTTATGCATTGTATTATTATTTGGGAATATAATGAATATAATTAGAATATAATTAATTGTTTTTTTTATTAAATCTAAATTTAGTGTATTTGTGCATTTTATATCATTCTACCCGAAACACTCATATTTTCACGCGATTTTTATTAAACATTTTTCAGCTATTTATAAGCATTAATTAATGTTCTCGATTCTCTAAAAGGCGATAGAGAACTATAGTCTAGTTAATGAAGAACAAATTTTACTCGACCAACAAAATCCGACAGTGTAATTTTTTTTTTACACATGTAAGGTTCCGACCGCCATGTTGGAAAGTGTTAAACAATAACATGTTTTTTAAAATAACTTTAAAATTGTTGATTCTAGGTCGAAGATGATTATATTTAAAAATGATCACAATTCTCTAGTACAAAAAAAGTACTAACTGTTTTAGATATATTATTGACGGCTATGTTATAAAATTGGATCAACTGCACAATCGTGCGATTACTGAATAAGTAAAATAAAAGGTGAAAGTGTCCCTGAAATAACTTCGGAAATAGATCAGGCTCTTTGTGCTCAAGCAAATGAATGTTTTTGTTTTAAAAAATTGATCAACTCATTTGCATAAAAAATTAACAGCATAAAATAAGCTCAACTTCAGCATACAATTTGATGTACTTAAGGTTCTTAAAAGGAAACTTCTTTAAATTTTTCCCTTATATTTATACAATATATTACCCAATTTGTAGGCAAAAATAGTAATAGTTAATGCCTATTTTAAAGCATCAAACAACTAAACTTCAAAATTAAGGCGAGCATCTATGTAGCGGAGAATTGAAAGAAGTTTGATCTCAAAGAAATTTCCTTAAGTGTATGAAATCGCACTCAAAAGTTGAGGTATTATTATACTGCTAATATTTAATTAAAAGTAGTTGTCTTTTTTAACACCGGAACATGTATTTTCTCGAGTAAAAATCTCCTGATCTATGTCCGAAGTTCTTTTCGGGATATTTCTACTTTTTCCTTTATTCATTCAGAAGTCGCACAATTGTACAGTTAATAATATTGTATAGCGTATATTATATTGTATATTGTATACTCTTCCTACTTTGTACTATTGTCACCACAATTTAAGAAAATAAATAAAATTTCCTACTCCTTCTCGATCATCATCTACCGGGAACCTTTTTAAGTTAAGAGTATCCTTGAAAACTATTGGGATAATAAACGCATCGTTAGCATTTATAACGCAGTAGGTCGTTAATGGAAAGGGCCTACGTGTGACCCGAAAAGAACAATGTACCGAAATAAGTTGCACGCATAACCATTATAATATGTAATCAAAAACAGATTGGAAAACTTGTTCATGGTAAATTGGATAGCAATTTAAACCTCGAAACCATGCATAAATCAACATTATGATTCAAATGGGATAAAAGCGTGAAAGACGCTGGTAAAAAGGTCGACCTCGCGTGATGCTTCATGGAAGCCTTGCGTGTCAAACTTTGATTTGCTTTGTTGAATCAAGTGTGGGCATACCAGGAGTCTACTTCTATCAAGTTTAAAGTTTAAAGGAAAGGCAGGTCAGGTTTTTTTTTTGAGTGTATAAATCTGGTTTCACCACTATCAAAATTCTGACGATTAAATTGTGAACAAAAAGGTGAAGCAGGACCAATAATTAGGTTTTCTGTAAACATCATTTATTTATAAACCCATGCTACTTTCTTGTTACCAGGATCGCTAAAAAATCACAATTTGACAATTAGCTGAATTTCCTTGACCAATTTTTCATTTTCCCAGGCTGTTAAAATTTTTTCTGTAAGGCATACAAACGCCTTTATTTAAGTAGGTCTATAAGGTTCGTACAAAACAATTTTGTGTTTCTAGACTTATTTCAAACACTTTTAGTGACAACAGGCATAAGTTCCAAAATTTGCAGCTGATTAGCAATTATTTCCTGGCGAATGAAAGGTATAAAAGCACAATAATCATATGACCATTGTCTATTTCCGATTACTCAACTTTGAATGGCTCTAAGTCACTAAAAATAAATTATAAACATTCTGAAAAATATCTGGTTTCTCTGACCTTTTCTGTGCCCAACGGTAAACTTTAGAGCAAAAGTAATCATTTGTTAATAAAATGTTAACAAAAACGAAGAAATGTGTCATATTCGAAACTGAGGAACGTACAGAGATGATTCTTGAAGAAAATTACACATTTTTGGATTCTAACAGTGTTGTACGTATTTTCAATCAGCAAAAAGTTGGACTTGAATGTTTAAAACATTATTTTCTTTTTGAAAAAAATACAAAAGACATTACGACAATCGAGGCGAGTATTCCTTTTTCTGCACCAGGGCTTAGGGACTGTGTAAACAGCCTGAGTACGAAAAAAGGTCGTATTGCACACGTAGCAGTAGCGCCAGCAAAGTGCCCTGCTGAGAATGCGGTTCCCTCGATTATCGTTGTCTTTTGTATTTTTCAAAAAAGAAAATATTTTTTTAAACATTAAAATGCAACTTTTTGCTAATTGAAAATACGTACAACATCGTTAGAAGTCAAAAATGTGTAATTTGCTTCAAGAATCATCTCTGTACGTTCCGTAGTTCCGAAGATGACACCTCCCTACGTTTTTCTTAACAGCTTATTACCAATAATTATTTTTAGCTTTAAATTTCACCATTTTACATAGAAAGGATCAGAGAAACCATTTTTTTAGAAATAATTTTCATAGTTTATTTTTAGAGACTTAGAGTCATTCAAAGTTGAGTATTCGGAAATGATCATATGATTATGGTACTTTTTCACCTTTCATTCGCCAAGAAACAATCGATAATAACCTGAGAATTTTGAAACTCTGTATCGGTATTGCTAAAACCTTTACCTAAAATACGCATATTGTCTCATATTTTTAGAATTTTTTTCTGCTGAGATTTTCATGAAAATCTATACAAAAATCGAGATGCCTCTATTTTTTGGACAGATAGTACTAGAACGTAATGGTTACATTTTTGACCAAATAGGTGAATCTTACATAAAAATCTGAATTTCCCACCCAAAGCTTAATAGTTGATATTTCCATAAAAAATTATTTTAATTGAATTGAATTGAATTCTTAACCAAGAAATATTTTTTAGACAAGAAAGGAAAAGCTTATGCAAAATGTGGAATTTTCAAGACAAAAACAAAAGTTTCCTTTCAAAAGGTTGATTATTCAAATCAAAAATCGAATACACTATATTTACTTACTTTAACAAATTTCGTAGAAATTTCTAAAGACTGATGCACAGACACATAAAAAAATGACAAAGAAGATACATCTTACGAACCCTTGATGCCTACAGTCATATTGCTTACATTTTAAATTTCGTCAATGTTCTGATCGTGAAAGTTAAATAGTGTCAAGCTAGAAGAGTAACGCTAAAGATAAGCTTGTTTGATCATTTACTATCAAATATTATTGTAGAAAATTAAAGTGCAATTTATTTAACTATAGGTGACATTTAAAATATTTAAAATGTCATTGAAAATTGCACTACTCTGCTCGTGTTAGATTGGGGGGGGGGGGGGGGGGATTTTTTTTCCATTTTGGATCTCATTACAATTACTTTCAAAAATTTTTCAACTGCAAAATTTTTTTTTCA
>JAAAKG020049406.1:0-18467 GCA_010014905.2 Druon quercuslanigerum
TATATATATATATATATATATATATATATGCTGGTGTTTATACTTTTTTTTTCTTTCTTTCTAACCTAAAATCACCACGTAGTTTCTAAACTGATAAAATTGCTTGGAGATTCTATCATCAGTGTTTGAAATTATACTGCCAATTTCCTCGCCAGAATTGGTTAACTTGATTTGACTTTCAAAGTTCATCGAATTTTTTATAATAAACCTTAAAAGACAAAACAAGTTACCAATTTCTCGCCTCAAGCGAATATTTTAAACGGTTTTGTGGTCTAATCAGCGAAACGGATTCAGTTCCGTTTTAAGGTCGCGATCCGACCAATTGCCCGTGACGTTCTTAGCCGGATTCCTGCTTGTTTTCCTAAATAAACAGCGCCCAGGTTAAACCGGGGCTATCTCGCACTTATCTAGCCGGATCCCTGATTGGATTTCTGCACGTCTAGCTTTTAACAAGTTTCCCAGGAAATCTACTCTCAATGTCTTCAGTATTGTCTCGCAACTTTTTCACAAGAACCACGTGGTATAAGAACATGTTCTGTACTAAATTACTGTTAAAAAATTTAAAAAAATGCATTTTAGGTTTATTTCTGAAACTTAAGGTGGCGCTAGTAATGCTGGTATTGGCGTACTACATCAGATGTATTAGAATTTCACAGTATCTTAGTGAGACTGAATTTGCGCTACAACACATTAATTAGAATGATCGACGTTGACTCCACGAATTACAACACTCACAGTAGATGTATTGCAATTTTGTTATCCCAATACCGTGCTTTAAATTTTACCTTGAGCTTTTATTGTAGAAGTCTTGCGGTATGCCAAACATATTTAACAATGATAGATAAAAAAACTAAATTCTCTTTCTTCTTGCAGAAATAAGTACACAGTTTGAATGCTTGCCTAATGGCGATTCTATTCCTGGCGTTCCTCGTTGCGGACCGTCTCCTCCTTCTCTCAGCAGACACACCACGAAAAAAAATCTTACCTCTGCCAGACCTTATCCTCCTGTCAGACATTATTCTCCTGCCAGGTCTCATTCTCCTGCAAAGCCTGCTTTTCGTGTCAGACCAAGATCTCCGGCAGTCTATAACAGGTTCATGGTTTCACCTACAATGATTGCTTCTTCTCAGGGTATTAAATATAAACTAGACCATCTTCAATTTATACGGTTTACTTCATACATAAATTCACAACGGGTATTTGAACTTCGAAGATACACTTTTCCTAAAAATAAGCCAATTAAAATATCAGTAAGACATAAAGTCTTTGGAGCGATGCCAACCCACGAACAAATTGTATTATCAACATCCAATGGTGACGTATTTGCAATATTGGAGAGCAGTAGATTTTTCGCTGGCATATATGCAAGTCAACCTAGACGTAAAAATAAAGCACGGATAAAAATAAACATGGAAAGCGGGATTGTTACCGGATTGACCCCAGATGAAATAAATGCAACTCCAGTAGGCCCCAAGCGGCCGGTCCCATTGACTTTCAGAGTAGAGCGTGTACACCTCAATTGTCCACAGCATTAGTTTAACTACGAAGAAATGTATTTAAGTACAATAAAAATTGGCTGTAATTACAAATTTGCTCAAAATGATAAAAATATTATAATTAAACACCCTTATTTTTTTATTTTGCTTGAAATTTTTAAGATTCGCAGAAGCTAGGTGTCTCAACAGGAAATGGTGAAGAAACTCATCCCTTGCTACTACATTCTTTTATAAAAGTCAACGCCAATTTATAAAAAAAAACAGTTTCTTGCTCGCTTCTTAAGGTGTGCTATATATGCATTCGAATATCCTACTCTGGTAATCTATTCGCGCTTCGGTTTTAATTAATTTTTAATTTTGATTCATGTCTGTTTAGTCTTTTTGACCGCCTCTCATCTTTTTGATTTTGTTTCATCTGCATCCTGGAGCTTACTTCTAGAACAATTGAAGTTAAAATCTAAAATTTCATTTCTCTTTGTTTGAGCACAATTACTTTAATTTCTTGAAAAACAATTATTTTTCAACAAAGCTTAGTTTAATTTGCTATAAGATTTCTAGTTAACATAAAAAATGTGGTATAGGTCGGAGGAAATATTATTCAACAACCTTATTAGGAAACAAATACTTTTGCCATAATAACTCCATTCAAGATGCTGTAATCGAATAAATTTCATGTTTACAAGACTCTAACATAATTTTTTTATTGTTTTTGAAACTTGGCTGACTCCTTGATAAAATATGCCCAATATTCGTAAATAGTTTAAATAATTTTCTCTTATTTTTTACAAATTAGCATTGGTTGAGGTAACCGAATTCGTTAGGCTGATTTATGAATGACAAATATACAGATCCGAGGAGTATAAACTTTCCGTCTATACTATAAGAAGTAACGTGCACGTGCCTTAATAAAAAAAAGAATATTCGTGAGATTGACTGTCGACTTCAACTCGTCAAACTCTTAGAACATTAAGATTTGTTTGAGCAATCCACATTATTAGCCAACTGCTTTGTTCCAAACTTTATCTTAGTTTGTCAAAAAAAAAATAGATAATAAATAAGTAAATCTCTGAAATATAAGTGTTTTTATTAGAATCTTTAAAGTAAATACACCATCAGAAAAAGCCATAAAGTGCAAAAGAAAATAGTTTATGACAAAAAAAATCTTATTAATGGTACACCTTTTGAGGATCTTTTAATGAAAAAAAGCCTACGTGCTTTTACTCATAAAAATAGTAATTTTTTAACAATCATTAATAAATTGTTCTAAATAAATAAATTGTTTATCAATACTTCAATTTCGTAACTTGACATTCAACTTTTGCAACAAATATATAAGCATATAATACCGACATAAAATCAATTTTTCAAATGCTACTTTATTGAGGATCGAAAGCCTGAAAACTACAAAATTTGAAAGCCTTTGATTTAACTACCTTTACATTTTTTTTATTTTCCAATAAAAGTTAAAAAATTTAAAAACTAAATTTAAAGCCGAACTAATAATTCGCAAACTTTCAGATTCCAGAGCTTCAGTTTTAAAGAAATGTACAGATTTTAAGCTCTTTTGTTGTAAAAAAAATTATAACACACAAATAACGAAACATGTCCGTTCAGAGAAATTTCCAAAAATAAAATAATAAACAATGATCCAACCAACTGATGTTCTACCCAAAAGATTTTCCATTGTCTTCCAACTCGCGCATACCAGCTTCACGGACATTTTTTACTTATTAATTATGGCGGTGTAGCTAGTATCGCTGCTGGTTGGCTGCAATGTTTTTTACAGGTGCGTTGCTAGATCCTGAAAAGAACTGCAAACAGGTCAAACGAAAGAACTCCAACTGAAATGCTACGAATGGAAGAGCTTGTTTTCTGCAAATTCTTCGTATTACTCGATTTTTTTCATCGTCGTCAACTTTTTAATTATTCTTTAAAGAGAAGACATTCTCTTGGCAGGTTTCTTCCTCTTGCCAGACCTTACATTTAATGTAAGGTCTTCTTCTCCTGCCAAACCTCTTCCTCGTGCCAGGTCCAGGTCTCCTCCAGCACATTCCAGCAGCTTTAACTTATTTGGCTTACTTCCTATGGGAATCATAGCCGGTTATTTGAACTTCGAAAATACACTTTTCCTGCGGATAAAACAATTCAAGTATCCGCATGACAGTAATAATTTGGAATAGCTTTGGTGGCTTAAATACAATCCGTTGAAACTAAAGAAATGATAAGTGAAATAGGATTCAAATTATTGCTCTTCAATTTATTCGGCTTACTCCTTACATAAATTCATAACTTTAATCATAATTTCAGCTTCGAGTGTCCACAAATTATTTATTAAATAACTTTTATTGGCTTTCTTCTACGACAAAAACAAGCTGTACAACTTTGGTGCACCTAGTTTTCAAAAATGAATGTTACGTATTACTGGACGATCCAGAGTAAAAATGTACATGTAGTTTGACTCTAAGAAGAAATTACGCAACAAATTTATTGCGAAGCAACTATTTTATTATAAAGTACCCAACCAAAATTCTATTATGGGAAAGATTTTCATTCTATACGATTTCAGTATAATTTGTTTTCTTTTATAACTTAGCAAACATCCTCAGACATATTCTTCAGGACGTGTTATTATTTTAAATAATTTTTGGTTATTTTTAGGGAAGCCCTATTCGAAAGAATCTCTTTATTTCTTTCAAACTAGGTTTGCAATAAAATTTCTTATGAGAAAAACGTTTAAACCTCTAATTCTTGATGTAAAGATTTAGGTACTTATTTGAATGGAAGCTTCTAATGTTTTTTCTTCTAATTACCTAAACCAAGGATAGTTTGTAAATAATAATGTGATACTCTCGAATAACGCTTCTCTGAAATTGACAGTAAACTATTTAAACTATTTTTAAATAATGTTAATACCATTCTGAGGGTGTCCGCTAAGGTTGAAATGCAAATAAATTATATCGAAGTAATTAAGACATATAATCTATCTCATAATAGCAAGCATCGTGGTTAACTGTTTTATGAGAAAAAGAGTTTGTTTCTTAATAAATTTGATCAATAAGTTATTTTTAAACCTATACTACATGAATATTTTTACTGGGTATGGTACAGTAATTTAAAAGGAGCTCTTTAAAAATATTTGTTTTAAAAAAAATTTTGAATTAAAAAATAAAATGAGCTGCTTTACTTTTTGTGAATATTAAGTTTCAAGGTATTTCGCGTTAGTATTTTTGAAAAAAGAAAAGGTTAGTTGTCAGTAGAAAATTTGTAAACATACAAAACTACTATTTTCTTTAACAAAATGTTTGTTCTTTCGAAATTTGGTTCTTATTGCCTATCTTGTTTGTTCTAATCGCTTGAATTATGAAATTTCATACAAGCTAGTTTTCTTAAGAAAAAAAGTTATCCTTGAGGTTACTAAATCTTCTTTCAAGAAATTACTTTCCTATATTATAAAATCATTTAGAATAAATTTAAACACAGATTTGTGCCTGTTATTTTTTAGAGAACCCTAAACTTATTTCAAACAAATTTAAAAAAGAAGAAAAAAGAATGAAATATAAAAAGTATCATTACTTTATTCAGTTTAACGAATTGGATGCAGCAAGTTTGGCTCAAAAATGAAAGTTTCTTAGTAAATAATTTTTGTGCGTTTCAAAGTGCAGTTATGTTTATCATTATCATTTGAGTTATATGACGCTAACGCACAAATCCAATTTAATTTATAACCAAGCCATTACAAATTAGTCCTTCTTATTTTAATGTAATTTCAAGATATTGTCAGGAACTTCACAAGGTGTAAAGGAATCCATGAAGGATGCATCTCCGAGCATTTAAAAGATTTTGAGGTGATTTTAGAAATTATTTTTAAACTATGTTTCCATATACGTAAAATCTAATAAATTTCTATAAAAAATTAGCCGCGCAACTAAAAGTCTCACTTATAAATTAAAAGGACATTGAAATTCAGGGCCGTTGTCAAACAAACTGAAATAATTAAAAGAGCTTCTTCAGAGAATAACACTTAGTATCAATCACTCTTAAATTTAAGGAGAAATAAAGTTTAAGATTTAAGCTGCAATTGTTTTAAAAGTAAGATTAAGGATAAAGCGCTAAAACACAATGAAGATAAAGAGAGCGCATTGAATACGTTTGGATGAAAATCTGACTGGAATTTCCTTAGCTTCACCAGGGGTCAATAAGGTGATGCTGCCGCTTATCATATTTATTTTTCCCCGTGATTTATTGTAATTACGAGGATTAAATTGATATATTCCAGCAAGAATGCTATCGGTTTCCAATATTGCAAGGACGTCACCATTGCATGTTGATAATACAATTTTTTCTAGAGTTGGAGCGGGCCCATATACCTTACGTTTTTCGTATATTATAAGTCCTTTATCTGTAGGAAAAGTGTATCTTCGAAGCTCAAAGCCCCTCAGCCGATTCCTATAGGGAGTAACTCGAATAAATTGAAGTTGCTCAAGTCCATACACAATTCTTTGAGTAGAAGTGATAGTGGTAGGTTGGACCATAAACCTGGCATTGGCTTGAGGACACCAGGACCTAGCACAAAAAGACGGCTCGGCAGTAGTAGAGGGTCTGGCAGGAGGAAGAGTCTTTTCTGCAGAATGCCTGCCAGGAGAAGATGCCGAAGTTTCGTTACGAGGTACGTTAGAAATTGGGGCTCCATTAGGTAGGCATTCAATCTGTGAACATAACTTTGCAAAAATAAAAAGAATTAATTTTTTTCTTGCACATTGGTGTATCCTGATCTTCTTCTGACAAAATAGCGACACAAGACTAAAGACACTGAGAAAGTTTCTTGTGAGAAACTTGTTGAAATCTGAACCCCTCGGTCCTTGTACTTCTCTCACATTTGTCCCTCGATGGGTGAAAATTAGAGGCCAAAGAGTCGACAACTGTAATACAGTGATTGTGAATTCTCTTTTCGTTAAGCTACTTCGGCTTTAACGAACATTATGTTTATCTATAACATGCAAAATGCATATTCAAATGTATGTTTAGAAAAAATTCTTCTTAAACATTGTAATGCATCTTTTGTCGTTGTTTCATAAATTTAATTTGTTTATTTCCAATTTTATTTTTTGAAATTTAAACTAAAAATAACCATCCTACTCTAAGGTCGTTAAAAGCAGATTTTTTAAATATAATTTAGATGATTAATTAGCTTAGAATCTTTCTATTTTAGATTTTTTATTTTTAATATATTTTGATGGCAATAGTTTAAAACAAATTTATAGCTATTATTTGGTTCAAAAAGTTTGGTCTATTCATTTTTTGTCTCTTATGTCGTCTTTCTAAAAATTAGATTATTTTGAATTTAAATTCAAAATGACTAGCTAACGAATTTCAAATTTAATTTTAAACACTTTAATTCTCTGATGAGAATTGAGTAAATGTTAAATTAGATACCTCGGCTTTAATTTATATTTAATTTGGATTTTCGTTTTATTCGATTTTCAGTAGTCTCTTTGCAATTTATTTTTATTTGAATATAAGATTCAATTTCAACAGAGAGCAGAAGCAAATAAATAAATTAATAAGTAAACTGTTGATCCAATATCCTTCTGCAGTTTAAAATTTTTTTTTCTTTAAAGTTATTTTTGTTTAAAAGAAATAAGTATGTTAAAGAAGTCAAGATTTTTTAATGCCTAATTTTTTAAATTGAGAAAGAGTAAGTATCTGTTATATTGAAAAATTGCAAACTTTCAGCTAATAAAAATTTACCCGACAAACTCCGCATTATTTTCTAACTGCTCTTTTTCCTCACTTTATTTGGGTTTGTCTTTAACGAATAAGTAGAGAATGAATAGATCAGAAAGTCGCAAAACCCGAACTTTTGAAAATTGCGCTGCATGTATATTAAAAAGCGTATTACATTCCTAAAAAAAGTAAAAAATAAAAACTTTTCCAGGATGCATCCTAAATAATTTACCCTGAATATTGCTGATCTAGATTTCAATAGGTTTCCCCAGGCATATTCCCTGAACGTCCTCGGTCTTACTTTGCAATTTTGCCAGGAGAAGCTCATGATGTAAAAATGAAATCTGTACAAATATTGTAGTTTCTAGTCGTGACGTACTGCCTCACACGTGTTGGAATTTCACAATATTTCATAGAGACGGATTTCGCGCTACAATAACTCGACAGTTACTTAACAGTAAGCCGACAAATTAGAGCAATTACAATACATGCATTTCAATTTTGTAATTCGAATACCGTGTTCGAAATTTTAGCCTAAGATTATAATGGAGAAGTCCTTTAGAAACAAAAACAGTTTTAAAAGTAATAAGTAAAAAAATGTATTTTTTTTTCTTTTTGCAGATTTGAGATCAGAACTTGAGGGCTTGCCTTATTACAATTATGTTCCTGGCGTTCCTCGTCGCTAATCTCCTTATTTATTTGAGACACAATATTCTCCCGACAGGCCTCTTTCTCCAGATAAGTCCCTTAATCGTAATAGGACCAAGTTTCCTTCTTTTCATGAGGCCCTTCTTTGTAACAGGTCCACGTCTCCTTCACTTCCTGAGCCATCTCTTCTTAGTAGCACCAGCTCTCCTTCTCTTCTTGAGGCTCCTAGTCGTCACAGGACCGGGTCTCCCACTCTTTCTGAAACTCAACGTTATGTCAAGTCCAGGTCTCCCCGAGCCACCTCAAGGTGCATGGCTCCACCTACCACGATTGTTTGTCCCAACAGAATTACATATAGGCTTGATCAACTTTAATTTTTTCATCTTGTTCCGTACATGAATCCGCACCAGGCATTTGAACTTTAAAGATTTACTTTTCCTAGGGATAAGCCAATTCAAATATTCGTAAAATATAAGGTCGATAAGCGGATGCCAACCCAGGAACAAATTGTACTATTAACATTCGTTGGTGGTGTCTTTGCAATATTGGAGCATAATAAATTTTCTGCTGGTATATTATAAGCATAATCTGTTCCCTAAAACTAGAGGACGTACAAACAAACATGGAAAGCGGCAGGATTACTGTATTGGCCACAGATGAAGTCAAGAAAATTCCGGCAGGCCTTACGCCTCAACTGTTCTCAACATTTATTGAACGCCGAACACATGTATAAAAAATAGGCCATTCTTTCTAATCGGAAGTCAGTCCTTAGAGATGAAAATACCTCGTAGTTCAAAATAATAATAAAAGCATTATGATTCTCAAGGTATTAGTATTTTATTTCCTTAGCATTTTTGCACCTACCTTACAAAGCTAAAGGTCAAATCATTGAAACTTCTAATCGGGGGATTTGAAATTCTCTTTTGTTAGAGTTCCTTCAGCACTAAAAAACAATTACTCTCATCGCTTGATTAGGCTTTGTAGTCGTGAGCTATCTCTTTAAATGAAAAATGTTACTGTCAACCATTTTATTTTTTCTTCACTCAACTTTCTGTGAGTTTTAATTTGTTATTGAAGATCAATTACAACATTCGAAAATGGTAATAATCAACAAAAATAAGTATAAATAATTTAAATTCCGTTGAATTTAAATTTAATTAAACTTAATTTGGAATTTTTGGAATCATTATTAAGTTTTGTGTTTTCGCATGTAAAGATTTTGTGAATCTTCTGAAATCTCATCATTCCTCTAAAATGAGTGAAGATTCTATAAAATGCCTCAAATCTTGTGACACTTATTGAATTCCTTTAAAATCTTAAAAAAATCCTTACACATTGCTCAAATTTTTTGAAATCTTTAAAATTTTTGTCAATATTTAAACATATAATTGTCAAAATACGTTAAAAAATACATATATAAAACTAAGCTGAAATTATTTGTGATCATTTGTAAACATCTAAATAATTTTATGAAATGAGACATCAATTTCTAAACAAAATAAGCGATAAGAACGAAACTTCGAAAAGATGACAATTTACCTTTTCCGTTTTTAAAACTAATTGACCTTATTGTATATAATCAAATGTCTTGGACTGATTTATCAAATATGCACATTTAGATAAAGATCTCTGAAAGACCACCTTGAAGCCTCTAGTTCTTGAGATAACAATTAAGACAATAAATCTATAGTCAATGAAATCAATATTAGGGTATATTATTATATATCTAGACTCTTACCCAAGTTTTCCATTGACGCTTTAATCAGTTTTGTCCCCATATTGGAAAAAATGGCAACCGATTATACTCTTTTCTTTACCTTGACCATCATCCTGAGTTGTATTGGTGAATATCTTACTATTATAAATCTGTAATATTTTTAAATAATGTCGTACTTGCAGGAAATGAAAATCTGTGTGACGTAATCCGCGTTACATTCAAATTGCTATTTTCCAAACGTTACTTGTGTTTTTGTGAAATGAATAATTAGAAAATGAATAAATCAGAAGGTCTTGTTTAAAAGGAAAACTATCTGACAGAATCGAGTGATAAATTGCTTGAAAAAACGGAAAATTTTAAATAGATTTCGAAATCCAAAAAAAATTTCGGAAGTCGCGTCTGTTTTAATTTCAAGCAAGCAATATTAAATTTTTAGTTCTCAGTTACACCAGTTTCCCGTGACATTTTTAGTCGGATCCCGTCTTGTTTTCTCAAACAGCGCCCAGTTTAAACCGGGGCTATCTTCCATTTATCTAGCTGGATCCTTGATTGAATTTCTACATGAGATTCTTTAAAAGAGTTAGAAATAAAAACTTTTCAGTATACTTCCAGAATAATGCTCCCTAAATTTCGCTGGTGCAGCTTTCAATAAGTTTTCCATAACATCTATCCTCAATGTCCTCAGTATTGTCTCCTAATTTTTTTGCAAGAAAACTAGAAACTTCCAGTACATGCATTGTAAGTTTATTTCTAAAACTTCAGGTAACGTTGGTAATGCGGGTGTTGTCTTACTACCTCATATGTATCTGAATTTCACAGTATCTCATTGAGACTGAGTTTGCGATACAAAAAGCTTTTCTTGTAGAAGTCTTGCGGTATGCTACAAATTTTTAACCGTGCTAGATAAAAAATTTAATTCTTTTTCTTCTTGCAGATTTAAGTACACAGTTTGAATGCTTGCCTAATGGAGATCCTATTTTTGGCGTTCCTCGACGCGGACCTTCTGCTTCTTCTCCCAGAAGGCATTCCCCAGAAAAGACTCTCCCTTCTGCCAAACCTGATCCTCCTATCAGACATTATTCTCCTACCAGGTCTCATTCTCCTGCAGAGCCTGCTCTTCGTGTCAGATCTAGATCTCCTGCGGCCCATACCAAGTTCATGGTTCCACCTACAATGATTGCTTCTTCTGAGGGAATTAAATATAAACTTGAAAATCTTCAATTTTTTCGACTTACTCCTTACATAAATCGACAACGGGTATTTGAACTTCGAAGATACACTTTTCCTGCAAACAAGTCAATTCAAGTATCAGTAAGAGATAAAGTCTTTGGAGCGATTCCAACCCACGAACAAATTGTATTAGCAACATCCAATGGTGACGCATTTGCAATATTGGAGAGTAGTAGATTTCTTGCTGGCATATATACAACTTATCCTAGCCGTAAATATAAAGCGCGAACAAAAATTAACATGGAAAGCGGCATCGTTACCGCATTGACCCCAAATGAAATAAATGAAACTCCAGTAGGCCCCAAGCGGCCGATCCCATTGACTTTCAGAGTAGAGCGTGTACGCCTCAATCGTCCACAACATTAATTTAATTACGAAGAAATGTATTTAAGTAACATAGAAAATTGTTTGTAATCTCAAATCGACTTAAAATTATATAAATATTATAATTAAAAATCATAAAATGTTTTTTTTATTTTGTTTGAAACTGTTTAACTTAAATATAACTTATTAATTAGATTTTTTTTAAAAACTTCCCGTTGAAGTCCCTTAACGTGCTTGAAGTCATTTAGAATTTTATTTTTATTTTTGCAGATTAAAAAAAATCCTATACATATTCTAAACTTCCTTAAAATGCTTTGAAGTATTCAGAATCGCTTTTAATCGCTTGAAACTTATTTAATTTAAATTATTTTCCAAATATCTCTAGAAATTCTTTTGAGGTGGGGAAAATAGATTACAATCTGTTAAAATTTCGTAAATGCTATTGAATAATAAGAGGTATTACAAAGTGCCTAAAACCCTGCGAAATTATTTGAACTGCCGTGTACTCCTTAAAAGTCCTACAAAATCGTTGCACATTCTTAAAAATGTGTTTAATCTCCTTAAATCCTTTAAAATTCTTTAAAATAGATTAATTTGTAATGGGAAGAATACATAAAAATCGGTAAAAATAATTTGTAATCCACTGATTATAAACCAAATAACTTTATGAGTAAAATCATAATTTTAACTTGAAATGTAAAAAAAGTATTTTTTGACAAACTTTTATTTTGGACCGAACTTTGCTACATTCAATTTTTGAATATAAATAAATTATTTTCAATTATAATATTTGGTTTTGATATTATTATTATTTTTTTTTAAAATTAATTATTCATAATTTTGTAAAATAAGATATAAATTTCTAGAAAGTATACGTAGCAATTTTTAAGAGAATTATTATTTCCAGAAAACAAGCGTCTGTGATATCTCATCATTTAAGAGATGAGATTAAACAAATAAGCGATAAGAAACAAAAGTTCGGTAAAAGATAAACATTTTTTTAGAGAAAAGAAAAGTTTTGTGGCCTGTGCCATTTTTATCATAACAATGAGTTTTTTTTTTATACTATCAACAACGACAAATGTCTTAAAACTGAACTTAAACAAAAGATTTGTAAAAAGTGGCACACCTGTAGAAAGATATATTACATTTCTTGGAATGATTAATGAGATAAAAATATAAACATCTCTGACAGATAACTTTCAAGCCTCGAATTATTTAGGTAACGGTTAGAATCCTACGCATATAGTAAATCTAATGAATACAAATATGTTTCATTATATAAACTGTTAGCAAACTTTTCCATTGAAGCTTTATCCAGTTTTTACACTTTTTGGAAAAAATGGAGATTTCTTATACTCTCGTATTGATGTCAACAGTCATCATGCAATCTATTGGTAAATATTATATTATGATATATCTGTAATATCTTTTTTTAAATAAATAATTAAAAAATAAGTAAGCCCTTAAAATTTAATTGTTATATATTAACCTCTTACAAAAGAACGTTATAATTACATATGTTTCAATTTAAACAATTAGATATTAAAAAATCTGGACTTCTGTAACATACTTATGTCTTTTTAACAAAAATAACTTCAAAGGAATGAAAATTATTTTGAACTGCAGAAGGATATTAGATCAACAGTTTACTTATTGATTTATTTATTTGCTTCTGCTCTCTATTGAGATCGAATCTTATATTTAAAAAAACATAAATTGCATACAGACTATTGAAAGTCGAATAAAATGAAAATCCAAATTAAACATACATTAAAGCCGAGGTATCTTATTTAAACTTATATTCAATTTTCTTTAGAGAATTTAAAATGTTTTATAAAATTTTTTTCCAAATATACATTTTAATATACATTTTATATAATATAGATTAACATAATGTTCGTTAAAGCCGAAGTATCTGAACTAAAAGAGAATTCACAATCATTAAATTATAGTTGTCGATCCTTGGCCTTTAATTGAAACCAACCGGGGGACAAATGTAAGAGAAGTACAAGGACTGAGAGGTTAAAATTTAAATAAGTTTCCTACGAGAAACTTTCTCATTGCCTTTAGTCTTGCGTCGCAATTTTGCCAAACGAAGTTCAGGATACACAATGTGCAAGAAAAAAATTAATTCTTTTTATTTTTGCAGGGTTATGTTCACAGTTTGAATGCCTACCTAATGGAGCCCCTATTTTTGGCTTTCCTCGTACCGAAACTTCGGCATCTTCTCCTAGCAGGCATTCTCCAGAACAGACTCTTCCTCCTGCCATACCTTCTTCTACTACCGAGCCTTCTCTTCGTGCCAGGTCCAGGTCTCCTCGAGCCAATGCGAGGTTTACGGTACTACCTACCACTATTACTTCTACTCAGGGAATTGTGTATGGACTTGACCAGCTTCAATTTATTCGAGTTACTCCCTATAGGAATCGGCTGAGAGTCTTTGAGCTTCGAAGATACACTTTTCCTACAGATAAAGGACTTAAAATATACGAAAAACGTAAGGTATATGGGCCCGCTCCAACCCAAGAACAAATTGTATTATCAACATGTGATGGTGACGTCTTTGCAATATTGGAGACCAGTAGCATTCTTGCTGGAATATATCAATTTAATCCTCGTAATTTCAATAAATCACGGGTAAAAATAAATATGATTAGCGGCAGGATCACCTTTTTGACCCCTGGTGAAGTTAAGGAATTTCCAGTAGGACCTTCATCGAAACTTCTAATGAACTTTCGAGTAGAGCGTGTAAATTTCATTCGTGTTTAGCATTACTTAAATTAATATAAAACCTAAAACTTATATGTAAAATAGTATTTGAATCGAACTCTGCTTAAAATGTTACATGCAACTAGTAAATTGCAAATAATAATGTAGCAAATATGTTATTATTATTAAAGTTTGAATCTTTTTCTTCCCTAACACTTTTGCACAGACATTTTGCAAATTAAAGTCAAAGCATTACCAACTGCGAATAAGTAATTTTAAAATATATTATACTGAAGCTTCCTAAGCATTCGAATATCGTATTCTGAAAATCTATTCGCACTTTCGGTTTCTGTGAATTTTTAATTATGATTAGCGTCTGTTTAGTCTTCTTGATCGGCTTTCGTCTTTTTGATTCTCTTACATTCCGATCCTTGACCTTACTTCTAGAACAATTCAAGCTTAAATCTAAAGTTTCATTTCTCTGAAAAAGCTCTTTCAAATATTTCAGTTTGTTTGATACTGGCTCTGAAATTAAATGTCCTTTTTAATTTATAGACCAATCAAAATGCGTTAAAAATTTTCTACTGATATATGAGAAACTGCGTATGTCCCCCCCTCCTATCTACATCCCTCCTATCACCATGCCTATACTCTCCCCACTTGCATGAAAGCCCCAAGTATATGTGTGCAAAATTTGCTGCCAATTGTTAGAAACTGCGGCTGTGCCCCCTCCTCCTATATTCATTCCTCCATACTCTTATGACCTGCCTTGAAGCCCAAAGTATATATGTGCAATATTTGTTGCCAATTTTCAAAAACCGCGAATTTTCAGCAACATACCCACTCTATCCGGGAGCCCAAAGAATATGAGAGAATATTTGAATTTGCGATTTCTGGTAATAGGTTATAGCAGTGTACTTTGCAGTTAAACTTAGTTACTCTTGCAACGATAGCATTACATTTTAGAATCTAAAGCTTTTTTTAACAGAAATTTTTAACAGAAATACTTATTTAAATTGATCAAAGAAAAAAATGTGATTTCGAACAAACCGGGAGTTTCAAAGTGCCACATCCCTATAACCTTATCAGATATATTTTCATAATTTGGAAAAAGTTTTTCACCTTAAACACAATATCTTAAAACTAAAGATAAAGTTGGCGAAATAGGATTCAAATCATTGCCATATAGCAAACTGAGATTATGATTGTAATATTAAATTTAACTTTAAGCTATAAAATTGTTTACGAAATTTCTTTTTTCAGCTTGTTTCTACGAAAGAAAAAGATGCTCTTAACCTTCTCTGCATCCAATTTAAAAAATGGTTTAATTTACTGGACGGTACCCAGTAAGAGATAATCGTGTGGTTTATGTTCAAGAAGACATTTGTGAACAAATTAATTAAGAAACTAACTATTTTTCTTATTAAAGAATCAACCAGGATCTAATTATGAAAAAGATTTTATGGAAACATGACTACAATAGAATTTTTTTTCTTGAAAACCTTTAGGAATATTTTTACAATATGTGTAAGTAGTTTGAATAATTTGCAGTTATTTTTAGAGAAGTTTTATCAAAAAGGATTGTTTTGTTATTTTCTAAGCACCTTAAAATTCCTTGGAATTTTTGGAATCACTGTTAATTTCTGTGTTTTCAAATGTAAAAACTTTGTAAATCTTCTGAAAGCTCATCATTTCTTTGAAATGATTGAATTCCTTGAAATTCCTTGAAATCTTTTAAATCCTTAAAGACTTGAAAAATCCTCCACATCTAGTAAACTTTCTTGAAGACCTTGAAATCCGTTTAAATCTTAGGAACTGCTTGCAATTTCTTTCTAATTTCTTTAAAAAATAAATAATTAATCGCTAGATATTCACGTAAAATTATAAATCTATTTAAAACTCGTATAATATTCTTTAAAATTCTTTTAAAAAATGTTTTCTCTCTGTAAATACTGTGAAATCTTTGTATATATTAATGTATAATCGAGTGTAATCAAGAAATAAATTTCTTGAAATTAGATGTAAAGTTAAAAATAACTATTATTTCAAGAAAACAAGCTTCTGTGATATGTTATCTATTTATGAATAAGAATAAACCAGATAAGAGATAAGAACGAAGGTTCGATAAAAGATAAACATTTTGCTGCAAAAAATGATAGTTGTGTATGTTTTCAAATTATTATCATGACAATTAACTTTCTATGTTTTTGAAATTACTACCAACAACAACGTCTACAATATCTGTAAAAAATATACATAA
Source organism: Druon quercuslanigerum (assembly GCA_010014905.2). Taxonomy (NCBI): domain Eukaryota; kingdom Metazoa; phylum Arthropoda; class Insecta; order Hymenoptera; family Cynipidae; genus Druon; species Druon quercuslanigerum. The sequence continues at coordinate 16,112 of JAAAKG020049406.1, forward strand.
TTTGCCGTAATTTTTAGGGAAGCGCTATTCCAAGAAAAGACTCCATTGACGCTTTAATCAGTTTTGACCCTAATTGGAAAAAATAGGGACCGCTTACACTCTTTTCTTTACCTTGACCATCATCTTGAATTATATTGATGAATATTACACTATTATATATCTGTAATATTTTTGAATAATGTCGTACTTGCACGAAATAAAAATTTGTTCGACATAATCCGCATTACATTCAAATTGCTTTTTTCCAAAAGTTATTTGTGTGTCTGAAATGAATAAATAGAAAATAAATAATTCAGAAGGTCTAAGAACGCGAACAATTGACAAAAACCGTGGAGGGTAAAGTTTTACATAAATCTAATACCTTTTCTGATGAGAGTATCAAAATATTGTTTATCAGGAAAAGTTTCTGACTGAATCAAGTGATAAATTGCATAAAAAATACGAAGAATTTCGAATTGATTTCGAAATTCAGACAAATTTTTCGGAAGCCGCGCCTGTTTCCAATTTCAAGCAGGCAATCTGTGAATTTGTGTTCTCAGAAGTCTTCTATAAGGCATCTGTGAATTTCTGTGCAAAATTTATTTTTCCAGAATTCCGCTGCATGTAATTAAATTGTATTAAATTAAATTAATTCCCGTGCACAAATTTTCCCGGTTTGTCCTACTAGAACAGGGTTCCTGATCGAATCCCGGCCGGGTACTTTCAAATTTACCGCCATGTATTGAACCTTCTGCGTCTTGCGGGTGCGTAAACACTCAATAATTTTTAGTTTCGCACGTCAAACAAGAATGGACCGTGTACTTACGTTGCGTCGTCCCTTCACAGTTCGACGATAAAATAAGGATCCGTAATTAAAATCAACCTTATTTCAGTACTCAGTTTGAAAACTCTACTTATAGCGTATAATAATTATTTTTAATTAACCTATACTGTTATGTATGCATTTTCACCATTTTTCCTCTCTAACCTAAAATCACCACCTCGTTTCTAAATTGAAACAACTAATAGGAGATCCCGGCTTGTTTTCCCAAGCAGCGCCCAGTTTAAAACGGGGATATCTGCCATGTATCTAGCCGGATCCTTGATTGGATTTCTACGCGAGATTCTTTAAAAGAGTCAGAAATAAAAACTTCTTAGGATACTTTCTGAATAATGCTCCCTAAATATCACTGCTCCAGCTTTCAATAAGTTTCCCAGGAAATCTACCCTCAATTCCCTCAGAATTATCTCTTAATTTTTACAAGAACCTCGTGATATAAGAAGGTATTCTGTAAAAAATTTCTGTTCGAAACTTCCAATAAATATTGTTAAATAAATATTGTATTGTTAGTGTATTTCTAAAACTTGAGGTAATGCTGGTAATGCTGGTATTGTCGTACTACCTTACATGTATCTGAATTTAACAGTATCCCATTGAGACTAAGTTTGCGCTACAATACAGGGAGTAGAATGCTCAAAGGTGTCTCCAAGAATTACAACACTTAAAATACATGTATTAAAATTTGCTCATCCCAATACCGTGCTCTAAATTTTACCTTCAGCTTTTATTGTAGAAGTCTTGTGGTATGCCAAAAATGTATAACAATGATAGATACAAAAATTGAATTCCCTTTCTTCTTGCAGATTTAAGTACACAGTTTGAATGCTTGCCTAATGGTGATCCTATTTCTGGCATTTCTCGCTGCGGACCTTTTGCTTCTTTTCCCAGGAGACATTCTCCAGAAAAGACTTTTCCAGCTGCCAGACCTTATACTCCTGTTAGACATTATTATCCTGCCAGGTCTCATTCTCCTGCAAAGCCTGCTCTTCGTGTCAGATATAGATCTCTTGCAGCCCATACCAGGTTCATGGTCACATCTAAAATGATTGCTTCTTCTGATGGAATTAAATATAAACTTGACCATCTTCAATTTATTCGAGTTACTTCTTACATAAATCCACAACGGGTATTTGAACTACGAAGATACACTTATCCTGCAAATAAGTCAATTCAAATACCAGTAAAATATAAAGTCCTTGGAGCGGTTCCAATCAAAGAACAAATTGTATTAGCAACATCCAGTGGTAACGTATTTTCAATATTGGAGAGCAGTAGATTTATTGCTTACATATATGCAAATTATCGTAGCCGTAAATATAAAGGGCACACGAAAGTAAACATGGAAAGCCTCATTGTTACTGGATTGACCCTAGATGAAATAAATATAATTCCAGTATGCCCTAAGCGTCCAATCCTATTGACCTTCAGAGTAGAGCGTGTACGCCTCAATCGTCCACAACATTAATTCAATTATGATGAAATTCATTTAAGTAAAATAGAAAATTATTTGCAATCGCATATCGGCTCATATCTTCT
>JAAAKG020049417.1:0-18467 GCA_010014905.2 Druon quercuslanigerum
TGTTTGTATTATTCATTTTTTAGTTTATACGCCCAACTACCACCTTTATGCAATAAGTGTATTTTGCAAGTCGAAATCATATTCAAGTTAAGTATCAATTTTTCATATGGTGGAGACTGTAGTTATAACTTCCGTCCCACCAAACTTCAGTTATTAGGCAAGGAATGGGAGGGGGGGTGGAATTTTAAAAATTTCGATACTGTGCATATGTTTGTAAAATTAGGAAAAAATATCGGATAAAAAATATGTATGATTTATTGATATTTTTTTTATTAATATTTAACGTACAGTCTTATGGAAGATTCTTTATTTTTTAGAAACTAAATAAACAAATCGACTTTTATCAAAAAGAACTTTACTGATTATTTTTATTTTCATGCTAAAATGTTTAGCCATGCCGTGTAAGGGGTTATCCACAAATTACGCAAGATGATTTTCTTAGATATTTTACCGCCATTCACCTATGCGAAATACCGTAGAATTTGCTCTGACGCCCTCCCACACCAAAATCTTACTAAGATGTTATAAACATAGGGAAAGAACATAATAAAAATTCTGTTGGTTAAATAAATGTTGAAAGTTGATCTACTTTGTTAAAACTCAATTTTTTCGTTCAAAAATTTAAATATTTTTCAAAAATTAAGTTTTTTCTTACTTTTTTTCAGCTGATAATTGAACTATTACATTTTTTAGTTGAAAACGGATCTTTTTTAGTGATAAAATTGAATAGAATTTTCAACAAAATATGTTAAAAATTCATCTTTTTGGTGAAAAATGTACCTCTTTGGTCGAAAATTAATTTTTCCAATTGCAAAAAAACTATATCATTTTTGTTTTACAATATATCATTTTTAGTTGCAAAATTGACTATTTGGTTAGAATTGTATGTACTTTCCTGAAAACTTGTCTTTTTTTGTATTAAATTTATAGCGTTGGTTGTAAAATTGCTATTTTTTGTTAAAAATTAACTTTTTTGACTGAAAGTTTAACTATTTTGTTGAAAATTAGTTTCTCTGGTGATAAATAATGTTACCCAAGTAAAAATGTTTCGACTTGAGTTTGGCTTGGTGATGTCTTGAGATCATTCCAGACATCGATTTCTGGCTGCGTCTCAAAACTGAGTCAAGACATAAGCCTTTGTCTTGTGTTTATGGTCACGGGTTTACTTGTCTCAAGACGAGCCTTATCTTGGCTAAGATGGTCAAACCTTTTTTGACTCAAATTAAATAACAATGGATGAATGAAAAATTTGTAATTGATAAATCAGTTATTTTTAATTAAAAAATTCAGATTTTGTGGGTCTAAACGAGTATAACCCTTAAAAATTTTCTTACAAAAAATTAACATTGTAACATTTTGGAAGGATTTCCAAAGTCGTTAGAAATACGTAAAAGCAAATTAAATTTTCGGTATCCTCGGTTATTAACCCGAGTATAAATTCTTCGACTTGGTTTCGACTTGAATGGCCACCAATCATGTCATGCTGAAGTCGAAAACGTTGACTTGAGAATGTTTCAGTTGTTAGACGGAGCCAGAATTATGACTTGGAGACAAGTTTCTACGTCTTGAAGACATATATTTATGTTTTGAGTCACATATTTATGTTTTGAGTCACATATTTATAACTCCAAAACGAGCGGATTATAACTTCGAGTATATACTTGCTCTAAAAAAGGGTAATTCTTACTGTCATAAAAGCTAATCTTTGTTAATGATTAAACAATCTTGTATATTTTTATACAATATATATATATCAGTTCATTCACGGATTTTTATTTGTATTATACCTGTTTGACGGGGATACCTAAAATGTTGTTTGTTTTTACGTATTTCCAACGGTTTAGAAGATCCTTTGAGCAAGTTACAATTTTAATTTTTTCGAAGAAAATTTTAAAGGGTTATAGTCGTCTAGATTCACAGAATCTGAATTTTGTAATTAAAAATAACTGATATATTAATTACAAATTTTTTATTCATCCATTTTAATGTCATTTGGTTTAAAAAAGGTTCAATCGATATCTTGGAGATGAACTCAAGTCGACGCATTTTTACTCGGGAACTTCAGTTAAAAAATCATATATTTTGTTGAAAATTTGTCTGCTTTTCTATAAAATACAAATAATCCTTCTTGGCTGCAAATTTCTCTTTTTATTTGGAAGTCAATTTCAATAGTTAAAACTAAAACTAATTTTTTATTTGAAAATTTCGGTTGAACAGATTCAACTCCCTTCGCTCATAAGAAACAGTAAGATTTTACTAACTTTCCCTCTTTCGAAATCGTTTCACCTAATTTGTGGATAACCCCTTCAGGGTATACAATAATGTATGTATTATTTCATGGTCGTAATTCAGAAGAACGTCAAGCTACAATTTTCGAAAACCAACAAAATTTCAATTTCTTCTTCCAGTCCTTCTTCGGTCGAACCTACAACAACCTGGGAAGCATATCTGAGTGCAAAAATGGAGGAGTTTGTGTGATAAACAAAAAGAATCGTACAGCATGCAAGGCCTGCAGATTACGAAAATGTCTGATGGTAGGAATGTCCAAATCGGGTTCACGATATGGTCGTCGCTCGAATTGGTTCAAGATCCACTGCCTCCTCCAGGAACAGACCCACCAGACCCTAACTCGTCTCAAGGATCGAAAATCTCCTTACGAAAAGCCGTTCTCTTCCCTTGATGCAGCGAACAACAACACCAACACCAGTGCCTCCAATAATATCCCCACCGGAAACAGCTTCCAAGAAAGGATACAAAAACGAGACGAGGGGACCATACGTTCTCAAGATATACCAGTTTTGAGGACACCAGAGATCCCCAGACCTCAGGAGATGCTAAGGCCGCCAGATATTGGAAGACCTCATGAGCTTCTCAGGCCCGAAGCTGCTAGGTTTCCAATGTGGCGAGGACCTCCTTTCTTCCACCCAGCCCTCAATCACATGCAGTTGTTGAACACACCCTTCTTCCCATTTCAACAACGCTTCATAGTGCCTTATGTGAACCAAGTAGGTACCCCCCAAGCTGCCACCAGCTTATCTAGCTCCTCCAGTGAGAGTATCAGTCCCAGGACAACACCTTCACCTACGAATGAGACGCACAACGAAAATCAAGATAGTAATCATAGGGATAATTGCGACACTAGCAGACCACCAGAAATTTCCTATGATAAAAGTGTCGCTTTCCTCAGGTCCCTTGGTCCAGAACAGGATGAACCTATTGATCTGAGTGTGAAAAATCAGCCGAAGGATGCGGAAGCGTATCTCGGCCTTAGCGAAGAAGAAAGGTCCTCGGGAAGTGAAGATAACGAGATGGAGCTGGAAGCAGAAACAGGACCCCCTCTTGATCTGACACTAAAGACATGACCTTGGCGAGATGACGAACCTCGACTGTAGCCGAGGCGTCGAATTTTGCGTAATAGTTCCTGATATCACTTGATGAACCTTGGAAGCTTTACTTTGATGCCCTTTTAAAAATCGATTAGAGACCTTTTCAAATTCTGATTTCTTAATCATCTTTCTCATTCCTTGAAGTGCCTAAACTTTCAATGCAGAATTGGAAGAAGTGATTTTCAAATGAGAACGCAAGTTTCAAGATTAGAACTTGTGTTTTTGTGCCTTCTAGTGACTTTAGAGATTACTCAAGTGCCTTATTGTCGTGCCGAAGAAGCGGAAATGCGAGGGATTTCGTGCTTCTGCAGAAAGGTGACGAGAAGTTGAAAAGGACGATTTTACAATCGCCGATTCGATCGATAAAAATTGCTCAAGCCTTCAAGTAGCTAACCAGGTGCGTGTAAGATGCTCTTTAAGAGATCGAATTGATATCCTTGCAAAATTACGACGAACGATCGTGCCGATTGCTAAGCACGAAAATAACGTCGCGTGCAGTTTTGAATGGTGCCTCAAGATCGTACCATAGTGCCAGTAAGACAATGTGATTCTTTTGTGATCACCGGTCGTAAGTGAAAAATGTCGAGTTTTATACAAAATATTGAATCGTGTAAGTGTACAAAATTTTCGAGAGCCCTCGACCATATTGTAAATATAATTCCGAATGCTGACGCGAATGTCGGTGACTTACGAGGCCAGTTTTTATTTTACAATTTCGTCCATTTTCATGTTTTAGTGAGTTGACTACAAACGCTCAATGGAGGTCGAGGTTTGTAAACTTAGTCAATTACCTTGTTTGGTAAGCAAATTGCAACAAATTGTGTTTTGTTATCCTCTGCTTGCTTATTCAGATTTGATTATTTTTTACCAAAAAAAATGGGAGTAAGAAACGTTACAGGTAATGCTTGAAGTGGGATAACAGCCAGGAGGGTAACCGTGTTTAAGGTAAACTCACCTTGGCAACTCGAAGATTTCTTTGGCTGCAAAGTGCTGCCTCTAGCGGAATCCACCGGAACAATCTTCGAGTTGACACGCTGTTTACCTCAGACGCAGTTACCCTGCTGGTTGTTAGCCCACTTCGCCAATAGAAACGTTTTTAACTCCCATTTTTTCTGTGACGTCTTTATATGGAAGATGAAGATTTTTTCTATTTTAAACATGATATAATAATATTGTCAGGGAAAAATTAAAATTATAAGTAAAGCTTTATAAGAAATTGGATCTAGAAGAATTGTTTGGAAATGTGCATCTGATTTTTACGATCAATTTCTACAAATGTTTTCTTTTATATTATCGACCATCGCTCATTCTATGTTAAATAAGATTGAAATTGGCTGTAAGTAAATTTAAATTTTCTCTGAGAGAAAATTATGTAACATTATCGAAAAATATAGTTATGAATTTTCATTATTAAAAATTGCTTAAATTGAAAATAGTTTCGGCAGAGAGTGGATCAAGTACATTTTATTTGTAAAGTAATTATTCAAAAATCAAACATGTCTTATTTTTGTATTTTTATTTGACGGTCAGTAAGTGCTTTAAGTTAAAAAATGCATATTTAAATCTTTTTATATTTATACCATCGCCCTTTGTATGTGCTTAAAAGAAAAAATTAAATTTATTTTCTATTGCCTTATAAGATTGACAACAGTTAAAATCCAAATTTAATTTGTAAATTTTGGCATGTGTTCTGGAAAGTGGCATGAAATAAAATATTTAAATTACTTTTTTAATGGCTTTAGTCTAACAAAAATCAGTTATAATTTCTGAATGTGAATCTTTAATTCTTACTTTACAAATGAAACTACTTACTGACAAAATAAAATATAATTTAAAAAATTGTAAGCAATTTAAATGTCAATTACCTGTTATTCGAATAAATATGTATGAGAGGTTAACCAAAAATCAGGTACAATATTAGGCTACACATTATGGAGTTTGTTTTCAAATCAGTTTACTTTCGTTAAATTGACTTGAAAATCAATTGAATTCATTTCAATGCAGTTGAATTTATTTCAGATTAACTTTTCTATCGGCGGAGTCAATTTTGTAATTAGTTCTATTAGTTTCAAATTATTTTGAACTTAGTTTCAATTGAATTTAAATTCTCAACTTAGTTCAATTTAATTTAAATAATTAAATTATTTAATTGAATTTAATTGAAATTAATTGATATAAGTTGAGTTTATTTGAATTTACAAAGTTGGGTTGATTAGTCATTTTAATTCAGATTAATTCACTTGGATTCACTGCCGTGCAGTTGAATACTTTTAAATTTAATTTGAATTAAATGCAATTCAGTTGAATTAAGTTTGATTCATTGTGGGTATAGATCCATTCAGATGAATTAATTTCAATTCACTTTAAATTCAATGAAAATGAGTTTTTTTAGCCTTAAAAAACTCAGATAAATTTATTTGGAATATATTGCAATTCAATTGAATTTACCTTGCACTGTTTAATGTAAATAATTTGTAACTAATTTATTCTAATTATTTTAATTAATTTTTGGGTCAGGCGAATTCATTTTTCTTCAATTCACTGATATTTACCTGGAAATAAATTAAATTAACTTAAGTTCGAATTAATTAACTTTAATTAGTACAATTTAAATATTTTTTTGTTTAGTATGCATTAAATCAAATTGAATTAAAATCTGTTGAATTGAAACTGAATTGATTTCAATTGACACTTTTCTCATAATTTTTTTAGTTAACCTCTTGAATAACTATGAATTTCAGGTAATTTTTTTTCGATGTGAATTATATAATCTGCTCTTCGAGATTGTAGAGGAATCTCTGTGTACAAATTTTTGATCTATTAATTAATCAAACAATTCGAATTGTGAAGATATTATTTTAATTTAAACCGGTGAAATAATTATTTTACAATTTTATTAATTTATTTACGTAAGATGCCAACATTGAGTGACCGTCCAATGAGCGTTTGGCCCAGGTGGGTTTTTAGACCTGCCACAATTTATTTAAAAGCGGCGCGCTCGAGACCCGCTTTAAAAATTCGAATCGCAGGAGGGACGCCCACGCGCGTTCGAAAAGGGCCAGTACAAAGATTAATTAAACCAAGATGCGAGAAGAAATTAAACGTTTAAGATGTGATTTCATGATGCCAGCAGATTTGTAAATATCAATAAAGTATTTGACGATTTACGACTAATAAAGTTTATAGTGTATTCAATAAATGTGTTCATTTTGATCACCGTTAATCATCAAATGCCTCCTTAATCCTCGATCCTTGATAGCCGGACGCCTATTTTCGCAATCATATTGGATTATTAAAAAATTTTTATTTCTAATTAAGAATTTACGCCAGTTGCTCAACAGACACTTAAAAACATTTTTCACAATAATTTTTTGTCTTACATTTTTATCTTTCCTTTTTTGTCCATCAGTAGTGGAAAATAATTTAAATGTCGTTCGTAACAAGTATAAGTGGATAAATCACATCGAAACATTTATTCCTTTTTACCTTACTTAGTGTCCTTAAGATTTTATACCAAGCAATACCGGAAGATTTATTTCAAACTTGACTTTAAGAGCAGGCAGTTTTTTTTCATTATTTTCGAAAGGGATAATTAAAATCGAATTTCTGCTTTATAAGCGAATGCTATTGCGAAATACTAACTTTGAATTAGGACTTGTGTTTCCATATGTATATATTTATTTTTATTTTTAATTAAATCTACTGAAATTATGAAACTAAATAGGTTAAGTAATGTGAATTTTTTATTAGATATCACTTGTTTATTTTATGAAAACCTAATGATTAGGTAAACAAATAAACTTTATGAACCTTACAATGTATAATCTTTTTCACACTTTCAAATAGATAAAAAAATAGAAATTAGGGACAAAAATTTCGAATATATCAATATCCAAAGTAAATGTAACTTCACTGTCAGTATCAGTAAACACATTTTTTCGGTTCCGGTCACAAAAAAAATACCGTTATTAACTATAGAATTTCTGTGAAAATTTTAAATGGTTTAGTTTTTATTTTAAAAGATTAATTTAAGGTTTCAAGGACATCAAAATATTTCGATAAAGAAACTGAAAGATTTTAAGAAACGAGTTCTAATTATGGAGAATTTAAACAAATTTTAGGAAAACTTTGAGTTATTTTAGAAGATGTTTAGCAGTTTTGAAAATATTCGCAAGTAATTTCAATCTTGGAAAGATTTCCAATTTTTTAAAATATAATGCAGATGTTTGAAGATTTCGAAGAATTTTACAATTTTTCAAGAAAATACAAAATTTTTTTAGGATTCCTGAGGTTACTAAGTAATTTTTCATTTCGATAAATGACAGATTTCAAAATAATGGTTTCCAAAAATGCCAATAAAAACAATCAGGAGAATTTTAGGGCATTTTTTTATTTTAAAGGATTTGTCAAACATATGAGGAAAAATTCGAATAATTTGAAAAAGTGTTTAGAAGTTAAAAAAAAAATCCCGAAAATAATCTAAAATTTGAAAAGATGTTTTAAAAAAATAAAGAAAAAAGTAGATTTTTGAAGATTTTGAAATAATTTACAAAATTTTTTAAAGAACTTTGATAGGTATAAAGATTTTAAAAAAACTTTTTTTATCATTTCTTTCCATTCCCTTTCTCAAGGCATGTTTTTATTTTAAAGGATTTGTCCAAAATATTAGAAAAAAATCGAATAATTCTAAAAGGTATTTAGAAGTTTAAAAAAAAATCCCGAAAATAATCTAAAATTTTAAAAGATTTAAAAAAAAATAAAGAAAAGGGTAGATTTTGGAGATTTTGAAATAAATTACAAATTTTTTTAAAGAACTGTGATAGGTATAAAGATTTAAAAAAAACCTTTTTTTATCATTTTCCCTCTCTTTTCCATTCCTGGGAAAAATTTTAATACTTTTTTATTTAAAAAATCGAATTTTAAAAGAATGTTTGAAAATATTAAAAAATAATTAAAAGATCAAGATTCCTGGGACAATTCTAAAAAACTTTTTTGTTTGAAAAATTAACTATATGTTAGAAGTTGAATTATTTTGTTGTACATTAACTTTTTTGGTTCAAAACTTGGTTTAAAACTTAAACTGTATTGTTAAAAATTAATTTTGTTTAGATTTATAATCTTAGTTTAAAATTCATCATTTTGGTTGGAAATGCAACTATTTCTTTGAAAATTTGTATTTCTGGCAGAAATTCATCTGTGTTATCGAAAACTTAACGATTTGATTTAAGACTAACTTTTTCGTTTCATATCAGAATTAAAAATTTGCTATTTAAATAAATTGTAACAAATTTGAAGTTAATTTAGACTTAATATGAAGGGAATTTAAATAGAAAACTACTACTCAATATTTACATGTGTACATGTGTTAATCTTTATTACTTTTTAGAATTTTTTATACATGTTTTAAACTGTTTAAACAAAAATAAGCATACATTCTGAGATAGTACTTTTTTTTACAAAAAACGAATAAAACTATGAAACTCTTCGTTATGTTCTATGAATTCCCTGTTTCTTTGGTTTATTTCATTATACAAAACTTTCACACCATCCCAATCAAAGACATGTCCTGCTGTGATTTTATGTTTAGAAAGGACACTATGGTATTTCTTATTTCTATTAAAGTTACAGTACCTTTCCATATTATTAGATTCAAGCTAAAAAATTAGAATTTGCACTTTTTTTTATCTCTTTTAATTGAATTTTATTATTTTTCTTTTGAAAGTATAATTACCTTTTTTTGGCTGAAACATCAACTATAACCTTTTTCGTTGAGAAAGATTTTTTGTGGTTAAAAATTTAATTTTTTTTTTAAATTAGATTTTTTGTTGTTGAAAATTAGTTTTTTCACAGAAAATTATACTGAAGATTCAGTATTTTAGTAAAAAATTATTCTCTTCTGTTGTAGATCGAACAATTTTGCCGACATTTTGTAAGAATTATTTTTTTACACTGAAAATCCAAATATTCCCTTTACGATTGAAATGTGATCTTTTTTAGTTGAATTTAATTGTTTATATTTAAAATTAATATTTTTTTTATTGAAACGTCAAATATAACATTTTTCGTTGAGAATTCATCTTTTCTGGTCGAAATGTTAACTATTTTGTTAAAATTCATTTTTTAACGGATAATATAATGAAGATTAACCATATAAATTAAAAATGAATATTTTTTTAAAGAGTCAACTGATTTGTTGCCATTTTTTAAAATTAATTTTTCTGACTGAACATTTAAATATTTCATTTTTGAACAACATTGAACACTTTAGTTTAAATTTCATCTCTTACGTTGAAAATTGAATTATTGTGTTGAACCCTCTTTTTGTGAGAAATTTTTGTTTTTTTAACTGAGTATTCCAGTTAAAGACTCATCATTAAGTTTAAGTATTCCAGTTTTGGTGGGAAATTAATCTTTTGTCGTGGAAAATTAAACTATTTGTTTAAAAATTTATCTTTCTTAGTTCAGAATTTAACTATTTTTTTGAAATTTATGTATTTTATTGAAACTTCAACGTTTAAAAAATTTTCTATTGTTTTATAGAATCCGCTTTATTGAGCAGATTAAAAAAAGTTTTGTTTAGACATACTTTTCTTATCATTAATCTTTTGTGCAATTCGTGATTAAGATTATGATGAAACAACAGAACAATTTTTTAATCAAATAAATGCAGAATTGATATTTGTAGCATTGATTAGTTAATGAAACTACTAAATAATTTACAATCTTGTCTTAGACCAGTAAAACTTAGTTACTTAAAACTAGTTACTTAAAAAATTGACTTGGATCAACCAAAATATTTGCTTGAATGTACCAAAAGATACCGTATAACTAACCAAATTTTACTTACCACAAAATTCTTTTGGGTAAACTAAACATTTTGTTGTCCATAATAATAACCATATCTTAGGGTTGATTCAACCAAATTTGATTAATTTGACCAAATGTTTTCCTGAGTGTGTAAGTAATTGAATATGAACAGCAAAAAATGAACTTTATTGTGTCAACTAATAAAATAGCAGTAAAATATATTTTAAACTAAACAGTTGGTCCAACTATACTCTTAGTTGTAGGGATTTTAAAAAACGCGCCACTAAGGCTTTATTCAGTAACCGTTTCTAAATTTTCCTAAAAAGGAACATGAATTTCAGCAACGGTGACTGCTGTAATTTAAAATATTAAGGGATTAATATTTCTTCGGATTGTTAATTTTAATATAAAATATGTAGTCTATATTTGTCCTGACAATATAAATAGTAAGAAAATATGAGTTAAGTTAAAATAAATGCATATGATTCATTAATCGTATATTATACATATAACCTAGATACATACGTAGTGATTTACATATAAACTTCGCTCACATATGATCTCACTATAATTTATATTTTTAAGACAAATATATATACTGAAAATTTATATTAAAATTAATGAACCTATAAAACGACTCAAAATTAGAAATATATGACGTAAACAGCGGACTCACCATTCAATAAAAACCTGGAATAATGATTAATTTACGTTACAGTATCTTGTAACTGTTTGATTGCAAAGATAACTCGTTCATCAACCGAGCTCTTGAGCTCATTTAATAACCGAAAAAATAAGTTTACTGCATCGTTATAATCCAAAACAACCTTTTGCAGTGCTTTGCTGCCCATGACCACAACCACCATGTCATGATAACTTATCATTAAAGAATTATCATTGAAGAATTTTAGGCAACTGCTTTTTACTTTCAGATACCGTCAAATTTACTATAACAGTTACTTAATTTCTTTATCAGCAACATAATTTCGTAAATTTCAGTTACTTTAGTACCCTAAATGTGTTCGCATTTTCCGAGCATTTCTAACAGTGTATCTATATTTTCAAGTGTTTAATGTTCCATCCTTCTAGCTGCGTCTTTCATTCGAAATAATCGTCACCTTTCTCATTTTCTCATTGACCTTGGGAGGCACAATCGACACTAAATAAATTCTGATGATTCTCATCCCCCAGTGATAAAAAGTGATATACACTTGATGCAATCTGTTAATAGATTGTGATATCTAAGTCGAGAGTCGAGATGTTAAACGTTTGTTTCACTTGCCATTTAGAGAAACATATATATCAGGGATTCATTGTCGACCAGTGATACGAATCTTCATTTTTTTCTAATCTTAGGTAAGTATCTGTAGATGCCTTGTTCCAAGAGTCTAGCTCTTACAAAAGGAGCTAGGATAATTGAATTACGCACACCTTGACATTTATGCCAGTCCAGTCTCTTTCCGACGGAGCATGTTCAATAATTGTTTGCATCGAGAGACATCTTCGTGGAGAGCGGATCTTCTTACAGTCGTTATGTTTTTATCTCTGACTGCAATTAGAAGATGATTTTCTCGTTACAATATGCAAAACTAGTTCTTGACGTAGGTGCTTGACTAGTTATTCAAGAACGGTTCATAATAAGTAGCTCGTAATTTGTACAAGGAAATCTTTGAGTGATTTGCGTCGCTATGAATTTTCTTAAATTATGGTTTACTTCTGTCATCTCAAATTGAAGTATACGTGGAGACTGCATTATGAAAAGTAGATAAAATATGAAATATTCTAATCATCTATACTAGAAAGAAATGTTAGAAAGTGAAAAATTTCTATTCCAGAATCTGTACACAGAATAGTGTATTGCATAACTAGAGGGAGGTATTTCCATTTCATTTTTTATTGATAATTTATCTTTTTTTTTAAATTTAAATGTTTTAAATTTTATATTATGAAATATTTTTTGGTGGAAATACTTATTACATATTTTGTTAAGAATTCATCTTTGCTAAAAATTCTTTTTTTTTGTTAATGCTTTATCATTTTAGTTGATGTAATTCATTTTTTTTTTTGAAAAGTAATTTTCCTAATTGAAAATTAAATTATTACATTTTTAGATAAAACTGACTTTTTTAGAGAAAAGTTTAACTATTGGGTTAAGGATTGAATTTTTTTTTAAATGTGTATAGCGCTCTTATCTCAAAGAATTTGTTAAGTGACAGAATTATTAATAATATTTCTAAACTAAAAATTAGGAATCATCCTTTTTCACAACTTCACATGACACGAAATAACGTCGAATGACATTGACTATAAGCTTCATCAGGTGACCGACAGAGGTCTTGCGTTTTTTCTTGTACGAGTTTAACATCTTGAATGTTTCTGTTTAACGTGAAAATATATTTAAGCCGAATATCTCAGAAAGATATATGTTGTCGTTATGTTTTGCGGTACTACCTTTTACTTAGAACATCTCTTATTGAATATCCATTTTTCTCCGGGTTTTATCATCAATCCTGGTATATATTTTCTTCGTTTTCATTTAAATTAAAGTATTGTCGTATCGGCATTAAAATCAAATATTTTCAATAGCCTTTTATTCCAACCCTTTAATTTGTTTATTATCTTGCAATATTCCACAAACGATTTAATTTTATGTTTAACAGATTTGATATTATTTATATTTTAAAAATCGTTTATTTGTTTCTTGCTACACTCTTAAGCTATTTGTTCTTCAAGTACAAAAAGTAGCATTGATTTTTTCATCTCTGAAGATTTATCTTCCTACAATTGTTTCCATTCCATTAATTTGTTTGTTGAGTATTCACTGAATGACTTTTGCACCACCCACGTTGGTTTCAGTTCCGTGTTTATGACATCAGCCTACTGCATTCTCAGTCATTATTTCCGTCTTCTCTAGTGGACGGTCTCAGTACCTCCAAAGGACACGTCGCAAGGAAAAAATCTCGATTTTCTCGCCTTTGCTGGCTGCACCTGCGTCTACATTTATTTTATACTCACGCACATTCACACGTCCAGGGTAAATGCCACTTCGACTTTTACTTCTCTCATTTTATTGACTTAGGTGGGACAAGAGAGACGTCTTCGAGACCAGCAAACGAACTCGAGTGCTTTTCTGTCGGATCGCCTCTTCAACTTTAGATCCTCCATCTACAAATATCAATTCAAATCTATAATTTTGCCAGGAGTCAAGATCTTGTAATAACCAGGGAACTGAAGCAAAACGTCTTCATCCTGAAGTGCTTCGAAGAAACACATGCAAAGGACAGGGTGGCCGTTTTAATGGAGGAACAAAATTCTCGGTCATTTCTCGGTTCTTTCTAAACTAAAGCACTCGAAGTGGATCTCCCTTATTTTATTTATTTAATTCTCTAAATTGAAAACTGAATAAATAAGTTTGTAAAATTTTTTAATGATATAATTCTAAGCACCTTAAGTCCAAAACATTAAAAGGTAGATGATTTTTATGTAATGTTGCATTAAATTGATAATTGTTCGATTGTTATTTATATCTCAAAATTCAACATTTTTAATTACAAATTTAAAACGTTTTGTTTATAATAACTAATTTGAAATTAACAGTTAAATATTGCTTAATATAATACAAATTATCTTTTCCTTAATAATTAAATCTCAAATTGAATGGGTCAAAAATGAAATATTTTACAGTACAAGTCCGATAACTTTCCAATTTCGGGGCTGTAGGGGTGGAAAATTCCAGGAATCGTGGACTTATCGGATGCCCCCTGTAGTAGCACGATATTAGGTGCGCGGATGCGTAAATCATGGGCGCAAATCATGAGAGAAATAGCACACGTAGTGGGAGAACCTCAATTAGTGTGCGCGCTGTACGTGTAATGACGTTTTAAGGGGAGTGTACACTTATCGGACGGCAAGTTATCCGACTTAGACTGTAGAATCAAATAATATTTGAATAGGATTTGAAATCGAATAAAAGAGTTTAATCATAAACCTATTAATTTAAAATGATTGAAAAATGGAAAATAGTTTATGACATTTAAAGAATGATGAAATTGAACTTATTTAATCCTTTGATGTGAAATCTGTAGTATTTCAAGTCAGTAAATCCATTTTTCATCTGAAAGTTTTTAAAATTCCCGGTCGAAAATAAACTCACTGTGAGTTCCCAGTAATTCCCGGTCTCCACAAATTTACAGTCATTTCCCGGTTTTTCCGCTTCCCCAGTCCATCAGCCACCACGAAAGAAGTTTTCTGATTAAGATCAACCGAATTCTATTATTGCCACTTCTTCCAATTTCAATGGAGCATATATCATAGAAAAATGGAACCGAAAATACGCGCAGTAATTCTTTCTATTGAGAAAGATTTATTCTCAGCTAATAAAGACGAATTTACAAAATAATGCATGCAATTTTATGAAGTTAATTAATTTTCAACCAACAGTTAAATATTTATATTTTCAGTTAAAGAAATTAGTTTTCAATCAAACGAACTACGAATTTACAACAACAAAAAATTAATTTTTAACCATAGAGATAAGTTTTAAACTAAAATGATATCTCTAAAAAAATAATTTTTAAAGAAGCATTTTAATTGTGAACCAAAAAATATGAATTCTTTGTTAAAAATGTAATAGTTTTGTTTTTAAACCAATAGTAGAATTTTGAAGTAAAAAATGGCAATTAAAGTAATTTAATATTTTCTAAATTAGATTCGTATGAAGATTTTTCGTAAATGACTTTTTTGGGATAGATATAGATCATACAAAAGTAAAATTAAGGAAGTGAAAAATATAATAAATGTCTAAGACAAATACTAATCAATGCAATCAAAAAATTACAATTTCAAGGCCGCAATTTTGACAAGTGGCAGAGAAGATGGAATATTGCCCTGAAATAAGTTTTAATATCAATATAGCCAATTGCAATGACACTAAAAAAATAATTTGTTTGTATAAATTCTTTATAACAATGACAAATGCTGTTAGATGGAAATCAGTTGTGAAGAAGTTCTATTCATTAGAAAAAAAGAAATGATTCCACAGAAAAAAAAGTTTTCTATGCATATATATGACAAATAAGTAAATTTGAGCATAAAAATTGTTTATAAAAATAACAAATGTTGTTTTCTGGAACTCTTATGTGTACCATTCTTGTTCTTCACATGAAAATGAATGATTCCATGAAAAAGAAAAATTTTCGATGCCCAGATATGCCAATTAAGTGATTTTGTTTATAAAAATGACAAATGTTGTTTAATGAAATGTATTGTATACAATTTTTTATTCTTTAAACAAAAATAAATAGTTCCACAGAAAAGACAAATTTTCTATCCATATAAATAACAAATAAGTGAATTTGTTTATTAAAATTGTTTAAACTAATAAATATTATTGGTATTTGGTGCTTGTTCGAAATTAAACACTGATTCTTGATATTTCTATAATAATATCTATGTAAGAAATATATTTAAATTGTGAAAATGCAGCACATGTCATTTATATGTATAAATTTACTCATGACAATTAACAAAATGCAGAATATTTATCTGCACTGTTCGACGTTTGGACACGGCTTTGTGTCTTTTTCTAGGATACATATAGAAAACTTTTTGGTGCATGCTAAAACTAAATATCAAGTACAACAAAATTTCTAACAATTGTAACGAAATTGCAAAAATTGAAAAAACAAATTGAAAAACATACAATAAATATAAATTTCATGATATAAGATTTCTACTGAAGACCTACATATTAAAGCGAAGACAGCAACGAACATAACATTTAGAAAGACTGAACACCAAAAAGTTTGGATTTAAAAAATAAAAAAGCACGTTATATTATATAGAATGCATTAGGAATAATTAACATTTATAAGAAATATTCTATTTCTCTGGTATTTTATATTTTTATAATCAAAATCGAAAAGCAAGCTACACGTCCATGCATGTTGCAAAAGACCAGTTTTTCTTTGAAATGGATTAATTGGATGGGCAGACTTCAATGGAAAAAATTGAAAATAATTTATGGAGCTAGACTGCAGATATACAGCCGGTCATTTTTCCGATGGTTCAAGTGACCGAAAATTAAGATAGCGAATATTAGGATACCGAAATTTATTTTGAGGAAAACTATTTTACCGAATGATTAATTGACCGAAAACTATTTTAACGAATTTTACTGAAAGTTCAAATATCCGAAGGCCTAATTTAGCGAAGGTTCATTGTACCGAAAAATCAGTTTAGCGATAGGTAAGATATCCCAAAATCATTTAAGCGAAGGTTCACATATCCGAAAATTTACGAATTGTTTATTTGCATTTAGATAGATGTTTAATAACAAATAAAATTCTCTCTTTTCTTTATTATTTATCCTTCTTTTTTTACATTACTAGGATCCAACATGTTTTGAGGCTATTTAAATTTCTTCATCAGGGTAATTTTTATAGGAAACTTCTAGGGAATAATTAATTCTTGTGCTTATATCGATTTAAAATTATATGTATATATATATATACAAAATATATACATATATAACATATATATCTCATGGTCGTGAGACGTGGTTATGGCTGAAATTTTACCGCGATTTTGCTGGGATCGGGTACAATTTTTCAGATTAGCACCAGATCCCGGTAAAATACTGCGGTTGTTCTTATGACAAAGTTTTAATTATATATAAGTATTCTCCAGACGTTTCCTATACAAATTACTCTGATGAAGAAATTTTAATAGGTAATGTAAAAAAAGAAGGTTAAATAATAAAGAAAAGAGAGCATTGTGTGTATAAATAAATAAAATATTTTAATTCTTTTTTATTCAACTTAGTTTCCTTTTAAAAAAAAATCCTTATTGATGGAAAAAGTTACTTGTTTACTTAATCAATGAATAATGTGTTTAACATTCATGTTTAAACTGCGCAATAGGCAGTGTGAACTGCAATCTTTTATTACAAACTTTAGGACAGATTTTTTAAATTTTGCCAGTACGTACATATAATTTTTTTACAAATCTAAAAAATACTGAGGATTTAAACAGATAAATCACTTATATTTAATTTATTGATTTTTTTAATTTTACTGATTGAAATAGAAAGATACATTTTCACAGCATCACTTTAGCTGAAATTTTTATTTCATTTTATCAATAATGTTTTTTGCAGGCAAAGCATTTTTTGTAAAGTACTCTAAAAATATAGAAGAGATAAGGTGCTAATTGTTTCACTAAAATAGGGAAATAATTTCTTCTAAATAAAATAAATGTAAGTACTATCTTAAATTATATTTACGACGTTCTACTTTCTTAAGATTTTAGATAAAAATATTGCATATTCGAAAAAAAAACGAATTTTAACCAAATAGATATCAAAGTAAAAAGATTAATTTTTTATTGAAAAATACCATTTTTCAATATAATACACATGAACTTGGAACAAAATAGTTCAATGCTCAACTGAAAACGATCTATTTTCAGAGAGTCAAAGAGATGGATTTTTAACCAAAAGAAAAAACCAAACATTTTTAACCAAATAGATAAGTTTTCAACCCAAAGAGATTAGTGTTCAAACCAAAATAAAGAGTTTTTAAACAAGAAAGATTTTTTAGACAAATGAGAAAAAAATTTCAAACAATTAGTTGAACTTCCAAGTCAAAATTGTTAAGTTACAAAATTGTTAAATTTTCAAGCTGAAAAGACGAGTTTTCTACAGAACAGATGAACTCTTTAACCAAGGCAATCAATTAATAAATTTCAAGATAAAAAGACTAATTTTCTTTCAAAAAGTTGAATTTTCAAACTAAAAATAATAATTCTCGGCGAAAAATGTATAAGTACATATTTCTATCATAGGTATAGTTTATTTACATTATTTACGTTCAAGGAAAGTGACCAATTGAGTTAAAGGGTTACGTGCCGAGGAAGAAAAAATAAAGGTTAGTATTACTTTTATTAGAATTATTATTTTTATTTTTATTGGGCAGTAACCATCTTTATCCTGTGGCAATATTTTAAATTTTTATAATAATAATACTAACCTTTATTTTTTCTTTCTCGGTGGGTAACCTTTAATTCAATTGGTCATTTTTCTGTAACGTCAATTAATGTATATTGAGTATATAAGGTTTTTGTCCCTCATTTTGTTGAATTTTCATTGTTTTTATCCCTTCAATCAACTTTATACGCATGATACATGTTTTATTTATTATTAAACATCTATCTGAATGTAAATAAACAATTTGTAAATTTTCGGATATTTGAACCTTCAGTTAAATGATTTTCGGA
>JAAAKG020049428.1:0-18466 GCA_010014905.2 Druon quercuslanigerum
TTGTACACGATTGAAACCCGAAATATCTACTTTATCATAATGAATCATCGTGAAAGCATCAAATCTATTATTAATATTCATAATTGACACGAGAAATTAGTCCACCACAACTCCGCCGAAAAAACCTTCAAAAGGTCAGAGCGCCGTCGAAAAAAAAACAAAAAATACGAAATTTTGTGCTGCATGGTTTTAAAAGAAAACATCTTGATCTTTATTTTAAGAACAAAAAAATGTTTTGAAATAAAACATACCTACAGGCAAAAAATCTAAAAATACCCCTACCTCTACGTCGATCCATTTTCCTACAATCAGAAAACATTTTTTCCTGTAAAGTACTATCTAATGGAACTGCACTTTGCCCAAGCCTGAGATTAATCAAGCAAAGTAATTTTTCAGTGTGGGTACACTATAATTTTTTTTTAATAAACTAAAATTCCTCAAAATATTTAAAACTCTGTGAAGTCTTAGAATCATAATTTTGTTAAAATATCTTAAAATGCGGCGTAATTTAGTTCGTGAGTAATAACTGATCCTATTCTTATCTCCTTCCAAAGTCTATTTGTTTTTTTCGCAATGAGTATAAGAATCATCTTAAATTAGTCCGCGCGAAACCAAAATTTGTATCTTGAGTTTAATTGAAATACATATTTTTTATAGCAGATCAAAAATACAATATAACAAAATTACATTTTTTGTTAATCTTGTTCTCTAAATTTGAGTTATTTAGTATGACTTCAAGATTTTGTAGATTTCTGTTTTTTAAAGTAGATTGAAAACTCATTTCTTTTAGCCCTATTGAATTTAAGAGCTAAATTTTTAGCGCCAAATTGAACTAGAGGATATTCTGAAAAAGTTATAAGAAAATAAACCTGCTATCTTTATCAGTTGTCGAATTATGGCCCTTTAAAAAAACCTCATTACTTTTTCAAAACGGGCATAACACCACAATTCTAAAGCATCTGTACTGATGTATTTCTACTTTAGATACTGTAAATTTCACAGAAAAATTTTCAACATTTCTATTAAAGCATACGCAATTTCGAGTAATTCCTGAAAAATTCAATATGCTAGACCAATAGGTCATAAGTTGTGGTCTCCTAAAGTTGACTACTTTTGACCTAGTTTTTCGGGCGAATTACTCATATTCAGTTTTTCCAAATATTTTATTTCTCGGTTACGCTTCGTAAGTGGTGCAAGAAAAAGAGTCGCAGGTGAGTAACTTAAGCGTAAATATAATAAAATGTAATTTTCTACTCTTCAGAAATCAAGAGTGATAAGATTCTTATGAAAAAACAGCTTTGTGTGGCTATTTTAGGTCTCTTTGAAAAATAGCCGTTTTAATGAGTATTATTATAGCTATACTTGGGTGTGCATGATCGAAATACTAAGTCCTTGTACCACAAAGCAGTATCGCACGTCTTAGATATTCAACGATGCATGGGCAGATTTTGTAAATTGTAAGAGAATTTGTGCAGCACTTTGCAGCATGTAACTTTTCTCTGTTGGTTTTTCCCAAACAATCAATTAATAGTTATTTAAGTATTCCAACTGAGTGGTTTCAGTGTTTTGCTGTTTATTTTGGATTGCACTCAGTTCACGATAGAACCATATTTTATCTGTCTGAAAGGTTCGATTTTGTTTCCTTCTTGCACTAATTTTCTTTACTGACGTAATCTGCTAGTAAGAAAATCAAGTTTACTATCGATATTTGTATGATAAATATTTATCAAACAAGAACCCATGTTCTTGCCTTTTCTTCCTTCGTTTGATAGGGAGTAAAGGGTACAGGCAATCGGGAACATTCTCCGTGCTCTATTACCTTTGAACGAAAGGGACTGTGAGATCAGGTAAAGGGGTGGTTGAAAATGTTGCACTTAACTTGTAACTGGAACATTGAACAGCGTAGAGGAATTTAGTATTTAATGAAGAAAGTTATTGATAAAAGATCACTTTAATCATTATTAGCAAGAAATAATTGCATGATAAGGAAATTAATCATAAGTGCTACAATTCCATGGAATATGGTCCAATCGAGCCGAATTCGCTGAAGCCTTTAAGTGAACACAGTTTTGAGGCAAGAGAGTCGGAATTTACTGAACATCCTGAGAGCACTTAGTATCAGCATCGAAATAATTAGAAAATAGGTGACCTGATTCTAAAATAAAACTAATGTCTATATGCTTTAAAATTTGGTGACTTTTCAGATGAAATAGAAACATTGGATAATGATGCTAAACATCTTCTAGTGACGGTCAATACGAGCAATGGCTAGTATTTAAAAACTCGTTTCCATCCCTTAAACACAATCTGGCTGACTTGAGTAACTTTGAAAAATTATAATAGTTCGAATCGGCCTTACTAGCCTATGCCGTGCGGAAAATATCGGTATTTGTAATTACAGACGATAACTATACTCGTGTTTGGAACCTACTGCGAAAAACATATGCAGATTAAATTAGATTAAATTATTAAACATGAGCCTATTAATATCGAAACACTTGAGTTTACTTTCATAATTACCGTTTTAAGACAAACAGACCTCCGAAGGTTTTATTAAGTTATCTGATAAGACCCAACAACATGTCTTGTCATTAGATTCGCATAACGCAACGTCTCAAAAAAAAATATTGTACGAAATTTAAAAGAACTTCACAGAACTCCGTTAGAAAAATGAGACAAAAACTTGAAACGAAATTTATGTCCAAACACCTGGCAAACCAAAGGAACCGAAAGGAGCCTTTACAAAGTACTCTGAAGACCACACTGAGTCCCCCTTTGGATTCTTCTCAAAAAACTAAAAAAATCCAGCAAGATCAACTTTTGAATAGCTAAAATTCGAATTATGTGTAAAAATTATTATTGAAAACTCACGGAGTAATCGCAATACTTTTTCCTTTAGCGTAAAAACTTTAAAAAATAAAATACCGGTCATTTAAGTGGACCGAAGGCGGCTTTAAGTGCATCTTCTTTTAGTAGCAGTTAATAAGCATTCCGTCGTGGACTTTCACGCAGTGGAACATCAGGCAACAACGTTACAATGCAAGTCAGAGCAGTCAAGCAGTGTCCTTGATGTTGCGAAACGAGATGTTTGTTAAATTTGAACGATTTTAATGTAGAATCCGAATTTCAACAATGTAAAAGTTTATCTTTCTGTTTTTTTAGTTTTTAAGGAAGGAGCTGAAGGAGGATTTAGAGAGATCCTTAGGGCTACTGACCTTCGACCCGCCATAGACCTTGATTCGATGTTAGAATTCTGGTATCGCATAGCTGCTCGTTTATCTCACCGGGCACTGGCGAACATAACTGAAGTTTGAGAAACAATAAACATGCATTCGAGTTTCGGAAATTAAAGCAATGCAAGGTCAATATTCCTAATGCCCACTATAAGACAGTGTGCAGTATGCAGACGTAGAAGTCATCTTTTTTGATAAGAACAATTTCGTACCCTCTCAAATCCGGTAAAAATAAAAATAGTAAAAGACGCCTTTCTTTGTATCAATTGCCTGCATCAGGAATCCTAACAATTCGCAGCATTGCTCCTGAGGCCCATAGGTAACGAAAGACGTTGCATCTCCTAAACAGCAAGTGGACAAATGTGTCTAGTAATTAAAAGCGTTTTAGTGGACAAAGAACGGCAACCTATACGATAATACAAGAAATATAAGAAAATGCTCAGTTTTCGCACAATTCCTCAGAAAGAAAAATTAGTTCCAAATGATCTTATTCCACGTGATTCTGTCAAAATTCCTCTAAATATACAAATTGTGGATCCACACTTCTATGACCCAGCACCAGTCGACGTGCTCCTCAAACGCGGAGCATCATTGTCCACGTTGTTTGTCAGACAAATCGACTTATTTTAACAGGTCCATGGCAGCATTGTCCCTTCATCCGCTATGTCTTTACACACAGCCAAATGTCTTCTTGCAGAATTGTGGTCCGAAATCTCAAAATTCCAGGAACCAAAAGCAAGATTCATCAAAATTCACCTTTCTGTCGAGGCTATCGAATGCGACTAACATTTTCAGACAGAGAAAAGGTGAAATTCTTTAATACGATATTTAATTAAACTTTATGGACAGGTGACATAGAAGAAAAATATAAAAAATTTGAAATTTGAGAAGAATATAGAAAATGGCAATGAATCCTCTCAAGACGCGATGGTATCCACCTTTAAGTCTTTGAATTAAATACAGTCACTTTTGCACTTAGTTCATCACCGTATCTTGCAATTGGCGCACTTTTAAAACTAGCAGATGATGAAGGTCATAAATATTCACAGACAACGATCATTCTTAAGAGAGATTTCTACATTCATGGCCTCCTAAAGGGTGCTCAAACAGTCGAAAAAAGAATCCAAATCCGTGATAGGCTAACTGAGCTTCTAAATCTCGGTTGCTTAATCAAACGACAGTAGGTATCAAACGACATCAGACTTTTAAAAGAATTCCTAGAAAGCAGCATCAAAAGAAATCTTAAATGCAGTGATGATAAAACACTTAAAACCCTGGGAATTACATAAACTTCAGTGGATAATAAATTGGTTAAATTTGTGAGACAATAATTAATAAATTATTATGCTCTCCACAAAATAAGAAGTATTAGTTCTGAGTGAAAATTTACTCTCTGTCGTCCTTGTGGTAATTGTCATTGTCATCGTTGTCTTCGCCTGCATACCAGCTAATTTCTGAAAGATTGATCGGGTTATTTTACCATTTCACAAACCGTTTCAGAACGCAAAAAGAAAGATCGTTGTCATTAACCAGCTACTTTAAATCAAAATGTCAAAAGGCATAGCATTTTCAAAAAAATCTTAGAGCATTTTTTTCAGATTTAATAATTCGATATACAGCTATCCGCAGTACTAAAAAATCCGAAAAATGTCTTGCTATTACTTTCTGCTATAGAAAAAGTTATTACATTTAAATATTTGGAAAAAGGACACAACTATTTTTATAAAAGTATGTAAAAAATAATTAAATTATCTTTTTGGAAAAGGCACGCAGGCCCCAAACATTGGAAACACACATATTAAAGTGTTTATGGAAAAAAAATTTTTAAATAGATAAGGCACTTTGTTGACTGTAAAGATAAAACAATAGGAATATTTTTGTTTAAATACAATTGCATATTTCATGTCAGCTAAAAATAAAATGTAATGCAAAATGAAAAACAAATACTTAAGTAATCACTACAAACAAAATTTGCGGGTTACTTTTTAATATCTGAATAAACAAACAGGCTCAGCCCGAATTACAGAAATAAATATAATAGAGATTTGTGAAGTTCGATATACGTGATGAGAATGTGTTCGTTGAAGCCGAAGAAGCTTTAGCGAAAGAGAATTCACGGCCCCTTATTTTTAATGATTCAGATGAAAAATTTTACCTGCAATTACTAGGCTGAGATATTTTTTGTAGAAACTGCATTAATAGGTACCATGAAGTGTTATTAAATGCCCTATATTTAGGTATAATATAATTTAAAAATTATTTTTTGACAACTTAAGTAAAAAAAACGTCCTTTTTGTTTTTCGCAATGATTAATCTATGACAAGATGATATTGTTTTAGATTATAATTTTCTTTGTGTAATGAAATATCTTGAAAGTAAAAAATTATGCTGTATATAAATGAATCACGTTGAATTCTCCACCAGCAGAACCCACTTTCTACTCTGGCAACAAAAATACAGTACATTCTATGAAGGAGAGTCGTCTTAATGGTTCGGGCAATTGTTTTTGGAGCAAGTGGTAGTTGAGGGCAGAGGTAAAAAATTTATCTGAAACATGTTTGTCGAAGAACGATACTGTATTTACTCTGCCTACATTACATTAAGGTCTTTAAGGTTTTTGAGTTTGCATATCACATTACGCATACACAAAATATCACAATATCTATGACTCATACTGTTCTTGAAATTCTGCGATAATCATTTTATCCTAAATGTAAAAAGATGATGACGCTTTACGCCCTCGCTTTAACTTTGGACGTTATACTTAATTCTATTGGTAAGTAACAAATAAACTATAATATTTTTTTTTCTTTATTCTGGTCAGTTGTTTTAAATATATATATTATTCATTAATGTATCCTAAACACATAGGGTACGCAATTGTGCCACACGTCTGACAGAGCATCATATTCCTAATTTTTATATATTTAGAAAGTTTATAGAAACATATTATTATACCAGAACTTTAGAAAAATTCTTTATCGATTTTAAGTTTACTGTTACATGCTTTAAGTATTTTAAAATATGTTAAAAGTGCCCGATTTCTGCGAAGCACGTATTATCTGTCTCCTTCAAAACATTTTCTTTAGAACAACTCTTCTGATACATATTTTAAAAGAAAACTTTCATTACAGCATTTTTTTAAAAAAAAAAGAAAGTTATTTTACATGAAAAATTAATAAGGAAATCTTTTTATCATAATGATCTTGTTTCATAGATTAATTTTCCTCGCTTGTTAAACTACGTTGCACACAAAAATTTTGCTGAATAGAATCGAAAAAAACATTTTTTTTATTTTTCGAAATCTACGAGACACATCGTAATACTTCTATAAAAATAGGCCTTGTATAACTTATGACCTCAAAAATATTTACTCTCTCCATACCACATCGAGTTCCCTGAGATTCTCAAGGTGAAATGATGTAAATTCCTAAAATGATCCATGTACACAATTTATATTTGTAAAGAGAAAATATAAAAACCTGTGTACAATAACAGGATTTAATTATTTCAAATAAAAAAATTGTGATATTTTTTAGAATTACTTTAAAGATATTGATTTTACAATTTCTGTTACAACTGAATTTAGATAATTGAAGTATACATAACATTATACCATTAAGGAAGTTATTTGCGAAACGGGGTTTATATTTTTTATATTTATCTGGAATTCATGTGTTATTTAATAAAACAACTTTTTCGTTTCACAACACTGCTCCGCCGGAGGCTTCCGATCAATTTCTCGATTGCGATTTTTCTATTTTAATACATTTTTAATAATCAAAGTTCTCTAATCTCTTTTGTCTTTTCCCAGTTTTGTCATCAGGTGGATCGCCCAGAACAAGGGACTTTCTGGCAAATTTTGGGGCAAGTAACGAACATGTTAATGAACAAGGTAGATATAGTAACCATTTTTTATATGGATATTTCAAAACTTTTAATAAAATTAAGCACATTTTTTCTTGGTCATTCACAGTCTATAGCATGATCTTCAATTACATAATGCTGCACAATAAAAGCAACAAAATTAAAAAAATATCTAATATGATTCCAAGAGAGGGCAATATTTGAGATCTTCCTGATAAATTCAATTTTACTCTGACCTGCAAAACATAAGACGGAGTATAACGAAATTACAATAGGAATAATTAAAGATTCTTTAACCTTGTAAAAAAATATTTTGACAAAACAGTTTTGTTTTATTTATCAAACGTTATCTCTTTTTTAGCTGTTTAAATATAAATTAGTCTTAAAAATTAAATCGAGCTTTCTAGCCTATGCTCGGATGTAGGCTATAAATCTTATTTTGACTAAAATTTCAAGCTTTTTCTGAAAAAGATCAAATAACCACTAAAATTTTACAAATTGCGCGTGTTTAAATTAATTCAAATTGCTAATTCTACTTTTTAAAGATAAAATTAGCTAATTTCATAAGCTAATTTAAAAAAAATTTAAGCTATAGGTATATCAAAATTCGAGGTAGAACGTACCCAAAATTTGGAATGCAATTGTTTTGAGCAATATTTTCATGGGAGCTTGGTCATAAATTAAACTATTAAGGACGGTCCGATCTTGTAATTTACAAACATATTGAAAGTTGGCATGTAATGGATTAGCACATAAATGCTCTTAACTGTCCCGGCTGGTTCGTAAAATGTCGATGAATTATGATTCTTTCAAATAAAGAATTTTCCTGCAAGAAGAGAAAAGTAGTTTATAATTACCTCATGTCATATATATTGATCGCCTTCTTTTTTTTGTGAAAATTTGAAAGCAGACGAAAACAGGCGAAATAGAAAAAACAGGGAAAACAGATGCATAGCCAGATTGATGCCGCTGCAATCCAGAGCTATGAAGCAGATTTGGTTTTAAGCATATTCACAAAATTACCCTGTTATGGCCAAAAAATAATTTTCCAAGTTGGGGCGAAACTTGTCATTGGGCAAGCATTTGGTAATTTCCACAGATGGCATTAGCACGGTCTCTTTACTGAATATTACTTTGGTGGTGGGAATATTAACGACAGTACCATGAAAGCCTTTTGCATAATTTTTTGCTATTTTTTTATTTGTTTACTATTTCATTTTAAGGCAGTTCAGAAAAAGTTCTTTAATTGTGCAAGAGGAAGTTCCTGGGTATTCGTGAATTTTAATGCAGCAATGAAAATAATAATTATAGACTTGAGACGATTGTTAGATCTGCTATTGTTGATTATGCACTTTCTTGCCTCTCTTGTTGAAGGCGACTGAGACGAGGTTCACTAAATGTGCTAGAGGTAGATATCGGGGATTTTCAATATAACTGTTAATATGAGGATATGCAAAATGTCCTTGAAAGTGTTTGAGGAAATCATTCTAAATCAGAAGTCAGCCTAACCGGGTTTTCTTGAATGCTCCATAGGTGGTTTTTGTTTCGCTTTTTGTTTATCACTTTGAGTTTGTGCGCATAGTTCAGAGTTCTTCTGAGGTGACTTATGATTTTTTTTTGGTTAGTTGGGCTTGCTTTATCGAGCCCTTGGATATCATTAACTGCTAAATTACGTGAATTGTTTTTATTTTATATCTTCATTTTTAGTTATGTGCAGGCGTATTGCTGGCGTTTTTCCGGAAAAGTACTTTTTTTCTGAGTGAGCTAAAAGCGAAATCAGACGTATGATATAAGTTTTCTTGTATTTATTCCATAACAATAATAATTTATTTTAAATAATTAGTGAATTTATTTTAAGCATGGTTTTTAAGAAATTTCTTTTTGATAATAAACTTTTGCAGTTTTGCAGATCCCAAGAAGCCTTAAATCTATTTTTGAATAAAATAATTTTCATAAAAACGTAGTCAGTAGCCGGCATCCGGTTCAAGATCAAGTAATTTTTAATTTTACCATATGCCTCTTACATCCGAAGGAGTGATAAGCAGTAGATTTAATTTTTATAATTTTAAATTTCTAAGATAAAATAGCTTTAAATAGCAAATCCTCAATCAAGTTTGCAACAAGAACGGTTGCGAGATTTCGTACGATATCCTTGCCTTTCCTCACGCACTTTAAACAAATGTGAACCTCTGTTTTTTTCAGAGTTAAGTTCGCATTCCAACTACTTACCTGATAGCGCCCCTAATCTTGGACGTCCTCTTACCGGAACATCTTCTCTTGAAGCACAGCATTCCCAGGAGAGGTCTACACCGCGTGCGAGGTCCAGGTCCAGGTCTCCTTCTGGCACCTATCCGTCTGTAGGAGTTTCTTCTATCGCGCATGCATCCTCTTATAGGTCTGCTTCTGCCAGGCACAATGGTCTACCCACCCGGCTTCCTTTTTCTGACGGACATGCATATGGGCTTGAACATCTTCGATATATTCGGCTCACGTCCAGAGTGAATCCAAATCGGATATTCGAACTTCGAAGGTACACTTTTCCTGTCGATACAGATATTAAATTGAAAACAGGACATAATGCCTTCAAGTCTAGGCCGACCCAAGAACAAATTGTTGCATCAACATCAGATGGTGAAGTATTTGCAATATTGGAGGATACTAATGTTCTTGCTGGAATTTATACTTACAATAAGAGTCTTAAACGTTCAAGAAGGGCGAAAATAAATATGGAAAGTAGCAAGGTTACCGAATTAAGTCCAGAAGAAGTTAAAGAGACACAAGTAGGAAAGCAGCGCCCATTAACAAACTATTTTAAAGTAACACGGGTTAATAATTTGTAAACTTCAGTCCTTTACACTCTTAATTCAATTTAAAATTAAAATAAAATATTTTATGTGTAACAATAAAAAGTAATTGTATTATGGTTCTTAAAGCTTTTATTTTTTGTAAGTTCTTCAGCTGACCATTTCCAGTAGCAAATGAATGCATTGGTTCTAAGTTTTTTTCATCCCTTAAAATTATTTAAAAAAATACTTTTGTTGAATTGATTGCACTAAAGGAATTACCGAAATAGTAAAAAAGAAAATATTTCAAAGCATGTATTGCGTGTTAAAAGTGACTAGTTCTAAAACCGTCGTAAAAAGCAGTGATAAATATACTTTGTATAGCTGCTGCGCATGCTTATTTCGATTCAGAAATAATTTACAGAACTGCCGTAATGAGAACCTTATTTTGTCATAAGTGGACTCTTGAGAGCGTGATCGTGAGTAGTGATTAATGATTGAACAAACTAGAAGCGATATGTCACAAAAAAATAATAAAAAATTATCATAAATTATCATAAATTACTGCAAATTTCAAGGAAGTTTATAAATTTTTTGAATCCTAAATTTCCAGTAATTTCCCAATTTTTCATTATTCTTGGAAATTAAGCAATTGTTCATACATTTCCGGAAATTTTTAAGTTCTTCCAAATATCTTAAAATCCCGGCATTTTTTAGTAATTTACAAATTGCGAAAAATTTTGGGCAACTTTTGGTTATCTTACCTTAAATTGCAAAACATTACGCTAAGCTCTTCTTCAGCTCATTTACAGCTCGCCTGCAAATTTGTGCGAAACTGCCCACTTGACGCACTTGCAGCAGATTATACTATTTTTTTGTTAAATGTGCAGAACCTGGTAGTAAAATCCATTTTAAATTTGAAATTAAAAAAAAATGTTTTGCTAGGGATCACGATTTTTTCTTATTAAAAATAGAAAATATTTAACATTTTACATTTAATATTTGAGTGGATTGTTGATTTCGCTAAAAATGTACAATATATTACGTTTACAAGGATTGGTAGCGGATTGTAATGTATAGGTTTATCACAACTCTTATTCAAAAGCCGGTCAATAGATAAAAAACACTTAATGTCAATTTTTTAAATACATTTACTCGGTCAAAAACAATAAATTTCTTATTTCTTTGGATAAACAAAAAAAATAATAACGAAAACAGCGACATTTTCTCAGAAACCAAACTGTGATATTGGTGGAGTGATTGTGGCTGGGAATTTTATCAGAATTTATTGTAAGTTCTATAATTAATAATTTACCAAACCAGTAAAAACATAGATATTATAAAAAAAATGTTAAAAATATGCATATTGCTCCAATAAGATAGAATGCATTTTGGAAAAGGTTTAAAATTGGTAGTTAATTGTATTGTTCACTGAACTAGCAGAACTAGTTCTTAAACTTCTGCAATATTTGAAAACTTTTATTGAAACTTATTTCATTTGTTTCAAACAAAATTTTTGTATGTAAAGTTTCAATTTTGTAAGGCTGTTAACTCTCATAACGTCACGTAGCTAATTCAAATATATTTTTTGAGAGTTCTTAGACTCCAGAAGCTACGATCATAGTTCTATAAAGCAACCAATCCCCACGCAAGCGGAACTCGTATGCCGTCCACTCCTGCCCCTTCTATCCTAGAAGGTAAGCAAGAGCGGGAAAGTGAAAAACACTTTTACAACAGTGTTGCTTAGAGTTCGGTCTTTGACCGCGGATGACCTTACGTTGTAGACAGCACAGCTGGGTATGAAGGTTTTACTTCTCGACACATCTTCAGAGGCTATTAAATATCTGTACAGAAGAGGACATCTATTTAGATCAAGAGATTGATTCTCTTTATGAAGAAGATTGTTTGTATGATACATTATTGTTGCAATAAGAGAGAAATCAGGACACACCTTTACATTTAACCATAAAAAGTCTTGCTGATTTTGTAAAAAAGCTTTTGCGTATTCTTAAGAAACCATACTGTTCGAATAAGTTTTACAAGTAAAAATACTTTGAACTTTTTTCAAGGTGCGTTTTCAACACATGCATATTTTAAGAATTGGCTTTTACTATGCCAAGATATGCGTATGTTTCTTTATTACCAATATTTTGAATGGGATTTCCACCTATGAGTGAATCATCCTGATAGTCCCACGATGATGTTGTTTCTAGTCTTTCATTGGGTAGGTGGACGCAGTCATCACTATGTCAGGTCGATTAGCTCGGATAAAATGACCCGTCTGGATAGAAACATACCAATATAAGATCTAATCATCGCTTTTTAAGAAGAGCAATTTAATGTATCGGTAGAAAGGCATTCATTTTGTCAAGAGTCCTAGGCCAAGGACAAGTTGTTTATGAATAATGCCTGTAATATCAACATTTCTGTGCGCATATTCTCGCTGAGGTATTAAGCGGCAGCCATCAATAATGTGCTTTATGGATTTGTGAATGTCTTAACAAATTTGGCATTAATCAAACACGTACTGATGTAACACGTGTTTGTGATTATTTGTGCTGTTAAGAACCATGTCCTAAATCGCGAAGAGGATTCCTACAGTTTCTGATTACAGGACGCTGTTTCTCAGTCAAATATTGGATTCCACAAGATTTACTTCATGTTTATCTAAACTTTTGGGGTACGCGCTTTGGATAGCTTGTTGTCTCAATTAAGTTTCTGGTTTCTCTATGGGTTCTGTCCTGATTTTGAAGCCCTTCTTTGAGCATAATTCCAAAGGCCTGTAGTAGAAATTTAATAATACGTCAGATGTTCATATCACTCGCACTCAGCTATTGTCTTGCTGCAATTTTTGAACTCGTTCCCTGGTTCTGAGGTTCCTAATTCCCCACTTTTTAACTGTGTTGTTCTTCATTTATCTATTCTGAACTCCATCTAAATTTAATTAAAAAACTGCTTTATGACATGGATCAATTGCTGCAGTCGCTATTCTGAGCTAGCATACAGCTTGAGATCATCCACATTTTCAGGTCACGAAAGAATTTTTGTAATGCAATCAAGTGATCTGATAAGAGCAGTGAGCCAAGCTTGACATTTTGGGCGAAGTCTCTTTTCCACACCATCAGTCACGGACTTCGTTGCAGTGAAGCGCATGATGAGGGGAACTGCAGCTTAAGGTTTAATCCGAACAACCAAAACCTTGGTAAAGCTACATAGAAAAATACCCACAGGTAACGAGTCAGGGGTCAAACTCTGGACGTCTAACGTAAAGTGTAAACACCTATCTAGCTGAGTCACCAATGTTCTTTTACGGATTGTTTGCAGGAGCTAGCATATATCTTCAGTCAGGGATGCATTTTTGTAATGCGAACAAGTGGTCTAATAAAAGCTGTGTGCCTAATTTGACATATTGGGCAAAGCCTGTTTTTTGATTTCATTATTCATATACGAGGTTGCTGTAAAGTGCTGTAAAGTGGTACACTAAATATAATTGAAGTATATATACATTGTAACATAAGAGATCCTTTGATCATTATTCATATTACTATCATTTTTTAATTTCTTTGGAACTCATAGCATCGTTCGAAGGCATCCTTATTCGACTAAAGAACAGGGTCCCATTTGTGCTTCCATAACCTGGAGCAGTTCTGGATGGCATTTTTTGGAATGGCCTTCAAAGCAATTTTCGCATTCATTTTAAACGTCTTAAAGCGTATTCACGATGAGAGACACCTTTCTGGTCGAATAAAACAGTGGGCATTGTCCTAAGATCTTTAATTTGAATATTTATCATGAAACCATCATTATATACTTTACAAATTACAAGCATTGGTTCGAAATATGAATATCGAAGTTTCAATAATAATTTTTTTGTGCAATTTTTGATGGGTGCATTCCGTCATCCTAAAATGCGACGCCCACGTGGTCAGACGTTTGCAAAACTACGTACACAAGTCGACTAAAGATTCACAGATCTATGCAACTTAGTAAGGGTTAGCTAAAGGGGGGGGGGGATGGTTCAGAGGGTAAAAAAAATATTTTTTTTTATTTTTCTTTTAGTATAACATTTAAAAAATATTTTCTCAAAAGTTTAGGTCGATCGAAGCGAAACTTGCTAAGTTATAGAGCTGTAAGTCACTGTACTTCCAGCGGAGCAAGCTAGACGCAGGCAGCGTTTTTTTCGTAATTGATATGAAAAGCCTTTATCTAAAGAAGAGAAAGGCTCAGTTTACCGTTATATACTCGTGCAGTTATTTTGTGTTTCCTTATATCGTTGTTTCGCGGTTATTTATAATATGCCGTAAGTTTCAAGGGATCAACGTAAAGTTACGCCAGCATTCTGCAACGTCAGAAACAGAAAGAGGCCCTGAACATCGCAGCTGTAGCAGGTACTCTGCTTCATGGAGTTCGAATCAGTGATTTAGTCTAAGTGAAAAAAAAATTTCTTTACTTTTTCCATGCCTAAAGCTTTAAACGTGATTTTCTCAAAACATCATTTTTGAAGTCGGTGCACAGTCTCTCTTAAAAACTATTGCACTGATCTTCACCTAATTTGGTATATACTTTTGACAGATATATCGCAAGAACAAAACGATCTTGTCGACCGATTTTTTTGTTGTTGTTGCGAATTTACAGATTCCAAATCGCGGATTTTTTAGGCAAATAATCGATTTTTTCAGTTGTTGGTCCGCAAAAACTGAAAAAATATGTATGTACATCAACAAATCTTTGTGTTCCAGGAATTCAATAATTTTATCGCAATCTTTTTGTTTTTTTGATTTTAGATCATCAACTCTCGAGTTATCGTGTGCACCGCAGACCATCTTTTTTCGAAGGCGTCTCCAAAGATCTCTTGGCAACGGCTCAATTTTTAATATATTTACACCTAAAAATGTACAAAAGTTTATAAATGAATTACTTTCACCCTTGCTTTAGGATAAATCGCTTTAAAAACGGTTTTTTTTACCCTCCGGACAATACTCTAACCCCCTAAAGGTAAGTAAAAGGTTAAACATTTTGTTTTTGTGAATAAACATCTGAGAATGTTCGCTAGTTTAATGATTCTCGAGAAAGGTCGACCATAGGCTAATTAGTACACTACTGTTGGAAATAGTCTTCACGATCAACGAATGTAATATTTAAAATCACTGTTTACTTTGAGACCAGTTTACTTGTTTCCAAATAGCTATGCACTTTTTAAAAAATAGTTAAAAACCTTATTATATTGCGCACCAAATATAAGCTCATTTTAAGTATTTTTGATTTTTTAAAAATAATATACAACATAAGAAAAAGAAAAATTCAAGAATTTCTCCAATTTCGAACATCTGCTTTAATTTTTGTCACGAACTAGGAAACTTTTATTAAAAATTTCAAAGTTATAACGCACAGTATTTACGGTCTTATATTTCTCGAGATGCAACTAGAAATTTCCAAGTCTTTCTGCGCCAAGTTTTAATCGCTTTAGCAGCAAGTCTGGTTATCTGCGGTAATCTCTGACTGAGACTTGACGCTGACACTCTTGGACATTTATTGTTGTATCTTGGAAATATGTGATTTTTTATTCACAATAGGAAGCTAAATTAAAAATGGGTTCAAGTTAAAAAGCAAAATCAGAGAAATTCTTCGGAATCACCGCTCTCGCAGTCGAAAGCAGTAACAACTGTCTAAAACATAACACTTAAGACTTAAACATTTTTGGACACATCTCGAGAAACCGTGGATAAGTTTCCAGTTTCACTGACAGCAAATAAACAAAAAGAACTCAAGAATACATACATTTCCAAGCGACATTGTAGCCATGAGGAATTTAAGTACCCTATCAAGCAAGGCCGCCCCACATAATTTTAAACGCGAAATTGACAAGTATTTAAGAGGAGCCACGTTAGATTTAGACACCTATAATCAAACGTAAGCATTATTCAAATCTTTACTGAGAGTTCGAAGATAAACAGGCGCGGATTAGGCTTTAGAAGAAGCACCATCAAATCCGTGAAACTCATAATTTAAATTCTCTTGCAGTTGACCAGCCCATCTAGGAAATTTTACAGATTCCAGTTTCTGAAAAGCATTTCCGCTAGTCAAAGCTCTTGCATCCATAACTTAGCCACTAGTATTGAGATTAGCAACTTCAGCTAATGGAAACTCTATACCCCTTTCTTGCGTTACAGAAGGACAATCTTCGAAATATTCTGGATCACTAGACGTCCATTTTCGAAAGTGGAAGCCACCGGCTTCCAATAACTGAGATACTTTATTTTGCTTCTCCTTGGCTTGTACTTTAGTAACCGCGCCAAACAAAATATCTTCGACGTAGATATTCCTTTCCAGGATACTTTTAGCTAAAGGAAACTTATTGCCCTCGTCGTGGGCTAATTGCTTAGCTGCTTTATAAGCTAAGTAGGGATCACAGGTGGTGCCGTTAGTGACAGTTAAAATTCGATTGGACAATAATTTGCTATTAGGAGAGCACCATAACATTCTTTGATATTTGCAAACACAATCATCTACCAAAAATTTTTAAAACATTACATCAGTTATGTAAACAAAACGCTGCAATCTCCAATTCCACGTAATAGAGACTAAATAATTTAGAATCTTTGGACCCATTTGCAAGTGTGAATTTAAAAAAGTATTATTAGAAATAAACCTTAATGCATCAAAGAAACACTTTGTTTAGTAGTACAACTGCTTTGTCACTAAACAATTCTAAGTTTCCAGCTGATCTTCGTAAAACCTTATCCAATACGATTTATGCTCTAGAGAAGCAGAAAAAAATTGGTTGAAAGAAAATACTTAGTCGTTTTAGAACAGATTGACAATAAGATAAAAAATAAAATAAATTATTTTCAATTAATTATTAATAAAATTCTTGAACAGCAGATTGTTTATTTTTTAAAAGTATTTCTAAAACACATCTAAAATGTAAGGTTTGGAAGAGAATAAGCAATATGTCTATCATCGGGAGTAATAGATAATAAAATAAAGAAAAAAATTTATTTTATTAATTAAAAAGTGATACCTCTTTAGCATTAATTATATAATATGTGTATAGACATTCTGACAAGGAATTGATGCAGATAAATACAAATTTTTGACAAAAACCCTAACCGGACAGAAATTCTTGAAAAAAAGAAATGATAATGTTTAAAGTCTTATTATTTTAAATAAAAAATAGGAATTTTAATGAAAAAGATACATGGTTATGAAAACGAAACTTTGTTTCTGTAAAAAACTAATTTAAGGTGAAACATGTTAAAAAAACTTTGAAATTGTACCGAAATAGTAAATCATCATTAAACCTTCAACACAAATTTTCAGTTAGAAACAAGATCATAATCGAAAAATGTTTACATTTTTCTCTTCTTAGAAGTTAAAATTTTTGTGATAAAAAAAATCTATTATAGATGTAAAACGCTAAAGTATTTTATAATTGTTGAAAATCTTATTTGAAATGTGTAAAATACTCTTTTTTAACTTAAAATTTAAATTTTTGATAGGAAAGCCGTAACATAATAGTAAACTGCAAACAGATTCTAAATCTTATGTGAATAATAATGATTTATGTCAATAAATGAAATATTTTATATAAAACAACTTGAAACAAGGCGCTAACGACTTATGAATCTTTTTCGATTAATAAGGATTTTTTATTTTAAATTTCCATTATTGTTTAAAAACGATTTAGTGTTGGAATAATATCCAAAACTTTTTACAAAAATACTAATTTTAGGTGGAACATACAAACAAAACCTAAAGTTGTTGCAAAACTGTAAATAATCTTAGTTATTTAAATTTTTGAAGAATAAAAAACTCTAATGCAACGCTGCTGAAGTCTAGTGATCTTCTCAGTATAAAAACATCAACCCAAGACGACTCTCTAAGTTCCACCCTTCCCCTTCCCCTTCCCATTCCTTGCTTCTTAACTGAAGTTTGGTTTTCAAAATTCTTATCAACTCGAACATCAATAAGAATATGTAACAAGTAAGTTCTAATTAAAAATAATAAAAAAGTCGGTGTATTATGGTTATGACGGCTTTAATCTTTCGTAAATGCCACACCAGATCTCTTTTCGAACCAAATGAAAAAAGTTATTTATTTTATGAGCATTTCAATTTATTTATACAATAAAATTTCAATAATTCGTGCAAACAACAAAATGACGTATTATAATATATATTCATTTCAAATTCTTAACAAGTGTATAACCAAAAGAAAAGGGCTTAGTTGTCAAAAACATAAGAACAGAGAGATTTTCTTGCGATTTGAAATCGTGCCTATCAACCAGAAACCAGGTCAGAGCGTAAATCTAAATTAAAAAATTTAATTAGAAGGATAAGATTTTATATATTCATAAAATACAAATCCTCCCGAGGGCACTCTCCTGAGATAAAATAATAAGGTATATGTATATGGATATTATATAAATTTAATAATATTTTAGAATAATAATTATATGTGTTAATAATTAAGCGCTTTAATAATACAATAGTAAGATTTTCTTCAGCTAGAAAAAATGAGACTGTCTCCTACTCTGGTCCTACTATTGGTGGTTGCTCTTAAATATATTGGTAGGCATAATAT
>JAAAKG020049439.1:0-18466 GCA_010014905.2 Druon quercuslanigerum
ATGTTTACTGAATTATTCGTACATATGTACGATTTTAAAATATGTTAATAATTGTACTTACTGTTTTCCTCCAACTTACTACTAACTCTTAATCCAAATATGACAACAGGAGAACTTTTTTGTCGCATAAACCTTAACAAATAAAGCTATCAAATCAAAAAAATAGAATTGGCAGCAGACCGTGGCCAAATTTCTTTATCATGAGTTTCGTTAGATTTCATGGTTTTCATCAAAGCCACATCGTCACATTGATAGATAATTATGAGAACCTCTGAGTCATGTGACACCAATTTCAATAAGTTTTTTACCGCTTTCAATTTTTAATAATTTTTTTCTGTTGAATGACTCAACAGAAAAAAAAATACAACGCACCTTCGGTTCGGATTAAAATTATGTATTAAAAAATTATTTTATCTAAAATCGAAAAACAACCCTGTTTAGAAATGAAGCTGTTAGTATGTGAGCTACGTGCAGCCAGCTTAAAAATTGATGAATATTTAAAATAATTAGGAAAATCAACAAAAATAATAAACCCATTTTCACTGCTGCGAATTTTGAAGTAGAAATCTAAGCATGGTTTTGGGATCTGAAATCTTGGGTGCGCTGGCGTCGCAAACTCGCGAAACCAGGTATAATTTAAAAGATGTATTTTAATTTCTAAATAAAAACAATTTTACTATTGTTTTTCATAGTTTAAAACAGTGAATACTGAAAATAAAGATTTATCAGAAACCATGTGATGCATATGAAATTTTTCGTCGTATTCAACAGGCCCCTCAAGCCAGTGTGCATTTTACGCATCGAAGTTTTTGATTAAAAACAATATAATTCATGAATATAATGCATAAATTTTATTTATAATTATATTTAGTTTTTTAAAGAAATATTTAGTCATCGGCAGTGACTGTGGAAAGGTAATCCATAACTTTACAGCATTTTGTGGAGGTATGTATTATATGAATGTGATAGTTTTAAACATCGACAGTATTTATATTTATATGAAAGTATGCACAACGTTGGTAAAATAAATAATTACTGTCGATGACGACAGAATAAAGGGGATGGCAGACACTGACAAACATAGATCGATCATCACTGTTGATGATTAGGGCTGTTTAACGCAAATGTAGCGCCTCGGTAGGTATTGAGAAGGTACTTCTTAGTTAAAAACTTTGTCATGTGTAACGCATGGAGGCTTGGAGGTTTTGGTATACATCGAAAAACACTTCCTGTTAAAAATGTTTTCGTCAAGAAAACAATTGAAACAAATTAATGCATCTGTCAAAAATTTTATTTGAAAGATGCCAAAAATATGACGTATAGACGATCAGAAATAAAATACAAATTCTGCAATAACTTATAGGTTATATTGTTTTAGATAGTGAATGTCTCATGCGTAAATTGATAAACATTTATTTTAGGTTTAATTTTATGTTAAGATAAGCTCATTGAAGCTCACAATGTGTTCTACCTTACATAGCATACTAAAATAATTTTTAAATTTTTTATTTTTGTGCAAAACCTGTTCAACTTTGAACGTACTTTTTCACTGTATACGATGAAAAATACACATGTCACATTTAGTTTCCGATAAATTTTCATTGTTTCCATTCACTAGTCGCTTAAAACTATGCAAGGCAATAAAGAAATTGTTTTGAATCACAAATTAAAATGCATCTTAAGAACTCTTAAATGGTTTCGCGGGTTCACATTTTGGCAACATTAAAAAAATGGATGGCATATTGCAGCGCGGCGGATCCTAATGGAAAATAATGATTTAGGTTAAAATTGTTTTTTTTTTTCAAAATTTATATGAATTTTTGTATTTTAGGTTTAATTTGATGTGAAAGCTGCAGTTCTTATCTAATCGTAATAATTAAGAGCTGATTTTATTTTGTGAAAGGTTCTTTAGGATTCTGATTTATTGAGTTTTCTTAAAATTAAAATTATTTAGGAAATGATTTGTTTACTAAAATGGTATTTTTACTTTATGATTCCTAAAAGAAAATTAAAAATAAATTCCAACTAAGCAGCATTGTAAAGAATCTTTCACGGAATACAATCAGTTCTTGGATAAAAGCTGCAGCTCCTACCGAAAATTGAAGGTAAAAGGAAGAAAATCTACATAAAAGTTGTTAATCAAACAATTTCCATACAAAAATTGTTTTTGTAAAGAACGCTTAGTTTTTCCCTTCAAAATTTGAAGCAATTAACAAAATTTAATATTTTAGAAGAGCAATCTCAAATTGCCTCCAGAAAAAATAGTCATATAATTTTGATTTAATCTTTAGAATCGTTGGCTTTTTAAAAATATTATCTGCAATTCGACTATGATGATTTTTCGTCATTTTTGAAATACACTAGAAATAAACTAGCTAAGTAGATTTCTAAATATTATATGTAATTAGTTAACTAATAATTTGTTTAATGTATATTTAACGAATATAATAAAGTTATTAATAATTAAAATTTAATCAAAATAATAATTTTTTTCTAAAGCATAAGAAAAAATACAAAGCCTGAAATAACTAATGTCAAATAAGGGTAGATCACATAGATTTCTCTTTTAAAGTCTGTTACGCGGGACAGTATAGCTGTTTTCTTCGATACCCTTAACTATTTGAAAAATTACTCAATAATTTGAAATTTAAAACTTGTAAAGTAGAAGATCTTTAGATTAAGTTTTAAATGCCTACTTTAAGGTTGCAAATTTCGAACAGTGGTCGCTATGGGTCGCTATATATAACACTTCAAATCTTCCTGCAGGTTTCGTGTCTGATGGCAGCGTTTAGGAAGGGTCACATAAAAGTAGTCAAGTGGATGGTGAGCCACGTAACCCAATTCCCCAGCGACCAAGAAATGACAAGGTATATAGCGACAGTCAGTGACAAGGAATTACTAGAAAAATGCCAAGAGTGCGTCAAGATTATCCGAGCGGCGAAAGAAACACAAGCTGCGAAGGCGAATAAGAACGCAACCATACTGTTGGAAGAATTAGATATGGAAAAAACGAGAGAGGAATCGAAAAAAGCCGCCGCCGCTCGCAGACGGGAACGCAAGAAGAAGAAGAAGCTTGAAAAGAAGGAAGAAAAGCGAAAACTAACCGAAGAAAACAAGAAGAATGAGACCATTTTTGAAGATAAGGAAGATGAGAAAAAGTCGGGAGATGAAGATGGAGACAGAGGAGAAGACAGCGACCATGAGGGAGCAGACAATAGCGAACGAATGGACAATGTGCCCTCTCCTGTTAGCAGGAGTCCTGAAGACCCTGATAAGGAGGAAGGCGACAGTGGTATCGATGCCAATAGTCAAGGAAGTTGTAGTAGCAACGATGTCAAAGCTAGGGAAAAGAAAAAAGAGAAAAAGAAAAAGAAAAGCAGTAGTCCTAGTGTCAATGATAAAGATACTTCACCACATCGGCCCCCCAAAACGGTTTTATCCGCTAGTTCAAATTTATCGCAAACCACGATCTCGACAAGTAAATCACAAACTGCGAATACTGAAAAGTAAGTATTATCCTTATATATTTTCCATTTTCTTGAAAATATGTGTAATAATGAATTAAAAATTTCGCATGTTTTTTTATGTTCAGCAATTAAAACCTTTTTTCGGCTTTATAAATGTGGCTACCTTTTTCATTATTGAATACAAGTCGAAAAATGTTGTATATGTATTCTAAACTTCAATACCTTTTTATTGCAGACGAAACACATCTAGCTTTTCCAGTGGAATAGCGTGCTCTACGTCGTCCCTTTCCAACATTAGGACCTCAAACGTCAATGCAGCTAGTTGTAATGATCGAAAGCTCAAAGCTCCTATGGTTTTTGAATCGTCTAGGCATCCGGCAGAAAGGGAAGATTTCGAAGCCACTGGAAATGAGACCTACGTGCCTGGAAAGGGAAAGAAGGTTTTTAACAATCAATATGATGGAGAAACCCTCAACACATCGACGAAATCTAACAGTTCTACAAGCCCGAAACAAGCTGGAAAACGCGAAGAGGGATGGAAGGAGGTTGTACGAAAGTAAGGATTGTTTTATTTTATTTTAAGGTTCTAATTGGTATTTTTTTTTCTTTCACACACAGTTCGAAGCGTTTATGATTTTTAAGCTTATTGAAGAAACAGTTTTTAATCTTAGTACAGGATTAGCAAATGCCTCAGTTATCGACACTTTCTATTTAAGCAAATTCCATGCAAGATTATACTAAGGAATATTAGGAGTTTTTGAAGCAGTTTGGATAAAAAAAAAACAATAGGAATTCAAAGTAAATAGTTTCTGTTACCTATTGTCAAAATTTAATTAGATGTAGACTGGGGACGTCCAACAGCACTATTTGTGGACAGATACAAATTTTGGAATTATTATTAGTAAGCAATATGCATGATTGCATATGTGACATAAAACTATATTAAGGCAAGATACTATTTGAAGCCACGGAAGAGATAACGTTGTAACAACAAAAAATCTGTTCTACTGGAATCTTTGTTCAAACTGTGAGCATGTGTTGATATACTTTATCATAACATAGTTTTTTCAATGACATAGTTTGTTCAATGACATATACTGCGACTTGGAATAGAAAGTCCTTGGGCAGAAATATCTCGTCATAGTGTAAATATAATTTAAAATAAAAGATTTTTTGTTGACCATCGTTATCTCTTTCGAGGCTTAATTTACATTTTTGACAATTAACACTTATTAACATAACAATTTTTTAAAAGGAAAACCTCTAATTTATTAGAAACTTTCTGCGTAATTGTGTGAGTAGAGGCGGGTTTTTTGCTTTAATTTTAGGTAATATATCTTTTAAATGTTGCATAAAATTCTAAAAATCTTGGTACATTAAAAAATTGGTTTAAATACTTCAATTCTGAAAAATAAAATGATTGAAAGCATTATTAAAACAACTCTGTGACCTTGGAACGCCTTATCCTGGAAAGTGCTGAACCAATCAGAATAATGGGATACAGAGGCTCCATTGACTAACGAAATTATCTAGCTGACAGCTGTCGAAAAAATTTGTGATCAGCCACATGTAGACTTTTGGCAAATTCTCACTGCCACAGTTTACAAATGCCGGTTTTTGTGAAATTCTAAGCATTTTCAACATATTTTTGGGACTTTTTTCGTAGTTTTCAAGTACGCTTTAAATAATAAATGTGAAAATAGGTTATGTTTACTCAAAAACTAGTGGCTATATTACTTCCCCCGTCAATTGCGCTAATCAGACTGATATCCAGCGTTGGCCCAATCAGAATGATCCCGCAAAAAATTGTTAAAGTATACATTTTAATCACAAGAAAAATTATT
Source organism: Druon quercuslanigerum (assembly GCA_010014905.2). Lineage (NCBI taxonomy): Eukaryota > Metazoa > Arthropoda > Insecta > Hymenoptera > Cynipidae > Druon > Druon quercuslanigerum. The sequence goes on from JAAAKG020049439.1 coordinate 5,312, forward strand.
CAAACCTATTTTAAAAATTTTTTTCCCTTGAAATTATTCAATTTTTAGTGCTCTTTTCATTTAACTAGGAAAAATATATATTTGAAAATATGTTACAACTCCATTATAAATTTAAAATATAAGATTAGTCCATTTTTGCGTAAGTTTTCTCGATTATAAACTACTGACTCATATACATTTTCTTTACCAGATAAATGTAAAGGAAAGAACAAGGAACGTTTATTTGGTATGGAAAAGCTATTTGAGCTATTCATTAGTTTCACAGTAAGAATGACACAGAAAAAATTATTTCACTATCAGAAATACATCAAACCAATTTTCGGTCTGTTGACTATAGCTAGGTATCTAATTTGTTTAGTAAATATACCTTGATGCTCGAAATTTCTAAAAATCATAGTACCGGATCAAATAATATATTAGGGAAAACTGTCAATAACTGTAGCATTATAAACCGGCAGATACATAACCTTTATACCTTTATACCTAAACCAATTCTTATTTTTTCTCAGGGGCCAGTCTGACGATTCCGGAAGATTTATGAACTCCCCACATAGATCGAAAAAAGTTGGTGTTCCTCCAAACGCGATTAGTCGCGTGATTGGTCGAGGTGGCAGTAACATCAATGCTATTCGAGGTACGACTGGAGCGCATATCGAAGTCGAAAAACAAAGCAAATCCCAGGGAGAGCGAATCATTACAATCAAGTAAGTCTGAAAACGAAAAGTCATGTTCTTTATTGGATTTTTGTTTAATGACGAATGTAAATACAATATTGCTCTTCTAACAGGGGATCTTTGGACGCGACAAAGCATGCCCACGCACTAATAACGGCCTTGATCAATAATCCAGATGTGGATATTCTACAGATGCTTGCAAAAACAAAACTTGCCCTCCTTGCATCATCCACTTGGGATAAAACCATTCCAACTATTTCTGTAAGTCTCCCGCTAGGAAAAACTATTTTTAAAGTCAGTTTTAGTGGAAAAACTTGTCTAATTTTTAAAATATTTTCAGGCGTCCAAGACCAAAGTTGGTGGTGCTGTTAGCAAACCTCCTAGTCTGATTCCAAGTGCTTCAAGTTCACAGGTGAACAAAGGATACCCCTTGGGTGGAACTACTGTCAATCAACTTCTTCCTCTTCGTTCAGCTTCAGCAGTCAAACTTTCTGGACCTTTTCCTACGCCTATACCAAGGGCTACAGCACCGAGACTTGCTGCAGCAGGTATTTTTCTTTTAATTTAATCTCCAAGCTAGTTAGAATTCTTGGATAGTTTCAGTGGAAAATAATTGTACTCTTTTATTTTTAATCGATCCTCTTTGAAATTTTCAGCGGAGAAAAGAGCGCAGGCAGTAGCTGCTGCTCAGATGTCGTCGACGTCAAACACAAAGACGACAATGTCCTACACGAGCGCAATCATGACAGCTGGAAGAGCGACAAAGATCGTGACAGCCAGCACAACGCAGACCTTTGCCGCAAAACTCTCTGAAATCACTTCCTCGACTCACACTTCGACCACTGTAATGCAATCCGCTCATAGTGCAGGAAGCAAGCAAAAATCTTCGCAAGCCTGCACAATGACAGTGATGTCCTCGACAGCACCAACGACGCCGCAGACTTCTCCTCATCAAGCTGTGGCCAACACTTCGCCCAAACACAGCCGACCACTGCCGACCTTGTCTGCCCCACCCACGATGCCGTCACACTATCCCGGAAAGACAGGTTACGTCTCCAATTCAAGTGGATCACAATCTACCCCAGGATCAGTGGTGAACGGTTCGGACAATACAACTGTTTCGACTCCAGCCGCTTCTGTTCGAGTCACACCTTCGCCGCCGGCCGCTTCTCAATCTCAAAACAACCAGCAACAGCAACAACATCCAATGCGAAGTTCAACTCCAGTCGCGTCAATGCAAGAACAACAACCACAACAGCAATCTAACACTCCTCTAGAGTATTCCCTCTTCAATGATACTTTCACGAAAGTCACACAACAGTCGATGTGGGGTGGTCGGGAAGAATCTCAAAAGGGCATGAACTTTGCGACCGTTGCGGGTGGTGGTGTTTCCGTTAATACCTCTGGGGCATCTCCTAAGTTTATGGAAACCGCACCCCCTCAAGTCGATGCGTCTAAAGCTCCAGGATACAGAGGTACCACGATGTGTTCTCCGGTCTCGAGTAAATCAAGCAGTACCAACAACGGACCGGGAAATACCATCAATAGTGGTGTCTCGCCGTCCGGTGGTCCCAACCCTATACAACCATCATCTCATATTCAGTCCTCCATTACCTATGAACATACCATTCAGAACAAAGCACCCGGGAGTCTAGCAGTCGCGCGACCAGTTATGCAACAGCAGAACATTGAGATGAGTGCCAACATGACACAATTCAACCGACCAGTCTTTCAAGGCGATATGGGTTCCAGAAACGCTGCTCCTCATCAGCAACACGTTATGCCGGCGACCTCACAGCCGGCAATGGAGTTGTTTAAGGGAAGCAATAGCGGTTATGAACATCCGAACGTGAATTCTAATCTCTTGAAGATGGTTCCCAATGAAGGACAGCCTGGACATCCACTTATGCCTTTCCACCCTCACATGCAAAACTTTTCCCAGACAATTGCGCCTTCTGCAACCGTGAACACGACCGTTAGCATGTCGAGATTAAATCCCAGGGCGCCTGACTTCTCTAGTTCTCTTCATTTAAACAACAAACCCCAAGTGACGATGTTCAACGCGGCACAGGGAATTCATCCCAACATGTTCACCACTGTGCCAGCTCCACCACCTTCGGGAATGCAGTCTAATAATTTAGCGATGCTCGGGAATTTCCCACTAGGAAAGTATCAAGCACCTTCTCGTGGCACACCAAACACCAACCTTTCAACCAACGGACAAACGCGTTGGCCTTTTGCACCACCTCCACACAATAGCTATCCATCGCATCAGGATCAGATGATGGGACAGATTAGCTTTTCCAATCACCTAGCCAATATGTCTGGACAAGCTGGGAATATGGACTTGATCACGAGTTTAGAAAACGGCGGTTCGCCAGCAATGTCGCCATCTTCACCAGCGCAAGTTGCTCAAGACATGAGTCAGATGAAGATAGAGGATCGGAAAGTGCCGAGACCTATTGGTACGGAGAGAGCGTGGAAGAACTATAATACTGGAATGGGTCCAGGAGGAGATGCCGATTCAATAAACTGGATGCTGAACGAAAAAATGGTCGGTTCCTGGGCAGGCTTGAACCCTGCGATGGACAGGCACCAAATGTTCAGATCTAATACCGCATTCAATCGTACCTCCAACATGGACGCTGACCTGCATCAGATGATGGAATCCACTTTCCCGGTAATTAAAGCTTTTTTTTTTTTTAATTTTTAGTTGATTACATTTTTAAAGTTTCCAATAAGAAAGAATATCATTTTTAAAGTTTTTAGAATAATTAAACTTTAAAGATTCGCAATATTTCTCGCAACACTTAAAATGACAGTGATTTTTTTTTTTACAGAGAAATCACATTTTCTAGTAAAAAAAATCTATCCAGTTGTTTTGAAATTCACTTGATACTACATGATAGTATGATATTTATTAATAATATATTTATAGTCTTTAAAGATTCTATAATTTTAATTCAAAATTATGTCTGAATGCGCTATTCTAAAACAATTTAATCTGAGGCTTTGAAACTAGAGTTTTTTCTTAAATTAATTTTTAGATTAATTCTTGGAGGTTCCCAATGTTAAATTTCACAATGTTGTAGTTTCAAATTCAGATAATTATTAAAAAATGACAAGACCATCCCGCTAATTAAAGATTCCAAAATTTCATATTAAAAGCCTTGATATTAAGTTTTGAATTTGATAATTTTAGATGTAAATATAAAGCAATTTCGAACTGCAAAGCTTAAAATTGTACAATTTAAAAATATGGAATCATATTACAGCAATCTTGTTCTGTATTATTTATTTTAATTTTCAATGTAATATCTTAAAATTTTCCGATTTTTAGTTGAAGATTTAAACTAATAAACCATTTCAAATTGAAAAATATTTTATTGGAAAATTTTGAGAGTGAATAATAGTTCTAAAGGAAGTTTTGAAGTTAAAACATTAAAATTTAAGTTTCAAGCTAAAAAATTTTTAACTATGTAACTAAAATTTATGCAGCAGTAAATGGTAAATGGCAAATGGTTACAATTTTAAAATTCTGAATTTACATGTTGAACGTTTAATCGTAGGTTTTAATTTTGCAACTAAAATTTAATTGGTTAAATTTTGGAAAGCTTAATTATAGCATTCGAAAATGCTTAGTTTATAACTCTTGATACAAGATTTCTGATGAAATCTGTTCCTTAAATATTAATTGTGTGGGAAAATGAAAAACTAGTCTGGGAAATATTAGGAAAAAATCATTGAATGTTGAAAATGAAGTTTTTACGGCCACCTGATAAAGGTTATTTTATTTTTTATTGACGTAGTGCGAAAACTTTGAGGTTCTTTTCATCTATAAAGTCAAACTTTAATTTATTTTTTAAGGTATATTGTAAGAAAGTATTATTTTGAGTAATCGGAAAACATCTCTAAATTGTAATTGTTTAAAGAATTTTTATTTCATACCGTTCAAAAGTGAATAATTTTATCTCGAAACTTGATAAATTAGATCATTTTTTAATCTATAGTGTTTTTATTTTAATTCCTGTGGATTTTATATTTTTAAGTTGTAACATCAGAAATTGAACTGTTTTAACGTAAAAACCTTAATAGTTCAGCCATTTTAAGTTTTAAGACTTCATAATTGAAAAAATTCTATTTTCAAAATTGTGCTATTTAACCTTTTAAAACTCTGCAGATTTTGTTCAAATTAAGATAGATACAGTTATAAGTGCAAGCCTTTTACTCTTTAATTATTATTATTTCAGATCGATCACAATTTAGTAATTTCTGGTTGCACTTTTTAATTGTTTAATTCTGCATATTTACGAGTAACCGGTAAAAATGGTCTAAAACCAGGTAATGAGCAGGAGTTTTTCTAAATATCAATGAATGACACGTATTTGCAACTTTATTTAATTACAGTCTGAATTTAAAATAATTTAAATTTAAAATAAAAATATAAATTTAAGATTTTCTATTAATTTTATTGGACATTAATTAACATGTAATTATAATTATTGGAATCATAATTAACATGTAAGCAAATTATAGAAAAATAATTCAAATGAGGATTTTTCAAATACCTCCAGGAATCTGGGTTTACATTTAGTTTAATTTTAAAAAAGCCTGCTGCTATTCCAAATGTTTACTTTGAAATCTGTCGACCTTCAAGTCTTTTAACAATTTTTTTTTGTCTGAAAATATAATAAAACATTTATTAAGCTTTGTAAGATTTAACGTTATCAAACACTTCACAAATATTACAAGTCTTTTTTCTGTGTATTTAATTTAAAAAGTCAAGACATGAAGATTTTTTTGCAACTGCCTTTAAAACTCTTATTATTCATTACTGGATTGTTTCTATAAATACGACTATTGTCTGTTCAGGGACACTTGGATAATCAACAGCAATTTCCCAATGGAAATGCGGCTGCAATTTCCTTAATGCCAGGATTAGCAATATTACCAGGTCAGTTTGGAGCTCCGAATTTAAGTGAAATTCAGCCCAACGAAACTGGTAAAATGGAACAACCTCCATCCTGGGGAATGCCCGATCCTGTTCAAGATAAACAACAGCAACATCCGGTAACATCCAACATTCAAATTCAACTACGAAATTCTTGGAAATTAAAAACAAATTCTAACGATCAAATTTAGAAGGAAAAAATAAAAAATGAAGGTTACCTCAAAAAACCCCTTCTTTGTTTCGCTTTTTATTTTTGAAGCTGAAAAAAACGTAAGAGAAAGGAAGAAGGAATTTTTTAAAACAAAAATAAAAAAGACGAGAAAAAAATGAAGGAAGTAGACTTGAAGGTTGCCCAAGGGTGGCCGTTGATCAGGGTAAACCTGGAAATTAGGGAAAAGTCTGGAAATTTGATTTGCCAGGAAAAAGACCTTAAGTAAAATAACTGTAAATGATAATAAATTTAAAAATTTGGAAATTTTAATTAAAAATTTGTTATTCTGTTAATAAAATATTCTATGTTAAAAATGTTACAAGATTAAAATTCTGGTATTTGGCTATTGATGGAGGAAAATGAAGGTTTTCGGCCACAAATTTATTTGCCTTGTATTTCTATTTATTTTTTCTGCAGTTGGTATTTCTTGAACATTTTATATTTTTTGTTAAAAATTGTATTAGTTCGTTGATACTCCAATAATTTGGTTAAAATGTCATCCTTTACGGTTGAAAATTTAACTGCACGGTTAAAGGTTGAGTAAATTCGTTACAAAATTAATGTCTGTTGAAGATTAATAATTTTAGTTAAAAATTCCTCTCCTTGCTTAAAAATATTGTTTTTATTTTGTTTGAAAGTTAATTTTTTTAACTGGAAATTTAACCATTCACGAGGAAGATTCTTCATTTTATTTGAAAATCATTCACCTCTTTGGTGGAAAATTGAATTATTTTTTTGAAAATTGATATTAATTGATTGAAAATACAACTACTTAGGTAAAAGTTAAACTACATCATTAACATTTTTTTGTTGTTCTCTGACTGAGAATGTAACTTTTCCATTTTTGTTTGAAATATATTTTTTAGTTGAAAGTTCGTCCTTTTTGGTAGAAAACGATTCTTTGTTCCAAATTTACTCTTTTTTTGCTGTTAAAAATTCAACTGTTCAACAAAAAATTTGTCTTTTGGCTTGAAAGTCGATGAACTTTTTTTCTTCCTGACCTGCAAAATCTTTATTTGTTGTGTTTCGTTAGTTTTTATTTTTTAGCTGAAAGTTCATCTAATGTTTTGTAAATGCATCTATTTTGTTAAAAACTCATCAGGGAGAAAATTAATCTTCTTCGTTGAAACTTCGTCTTTTTAGTTTAAAAATTGATCTTCCTGGTAGAAATTTCATATTTTTTTGTCGAAATATCAACTGTTTCATTCCAAACTATGCTATATATTTCTTCACCTTGATAGGTAGTATTAATTTACTGTTAAATACACATATGCAGATACTGAGCCACGATCTAATGTTTGAATATTACTATTTGTACAGAAAATTTGTCCTTTCGGTTAGAAAATGCATTCTTTTTTGTAGATAATTCAACGTTTTTGAAAATTCGATTATTTGTTTGAAAGGCAACTCGTTTTGGTTAAAGTTTAATCTTTTTATTTGAAAATCTGATAGTTTGGTTGAGAATTTAGCTTTGAAGGTTGAAAATTGAACTATTTTGTTAAAAATGTAATTATTTTATTTTGTTCGAAAATTCAACTGTTCTCTTCAAAATTCGTCTTTTTGGATTAAACATTTTAATATGAAATTTTATTGTTCTATTCCGCTTAATGGTCAGGTAAAATGAAAAATTAATCCTAGAAATATCAGTAAAAGTAGGAGAATATTGAAAATGGTGTTTTTCGGCCACCCAGTTGTCCACCTTTTTCTTGTTTTATTATTTCTTTGTAATACGAATAAAGAGATTTTAAGGTTTTGCTTAAATTCGTTCGTTTGATTCTTGGTTCTTTTAATATCCGAGAATTTTGCATATAAGTGTCTGGTAAGCTTAATATCTTTGTACCTCAAGGAACAAACGAGAATTAACGAGGCTTTAGAAAATGTAGATAAAAAGAAGCGAAATTGTTTTTAACGAAAATGAATTTTTGTTTTAGGGGTGGAACAAGTGGACTCACTGAAGTAGCAAAGTCATCCTGTCAGTACTGCTTTCCTCGCCTCACCTGAACCAATTGCAGACAGACCTGGAATCCGAATCAGTAGACGAAACTGGCATACAAAAAGCGCTGTTTCTAGACATCACATAAATTACAATACTACTCACATACCTCGACACACCCACACAAAAACACGTGAAACACAGATATCCACAGCTCCAATATTACTTGTCATAGTAGATGCTAAGATGGTAAATCCTTATTGCTATTATCTATTAATACTTATTCGATACCGATATTAAGTGGAAACGGTGCGCGTATCCTACTGCAATCTAAGTAAAGAAAAAAGAATGCGAACACGAATAATGCAGCTGACGTTGTTTCCTGCTACGTCGATTTTTAACCATTGGTAGTTACATAATCTCTGTCATTTTTCGATATCAGAAGACGCTGACCCTTTCATCGTACCGATGAAGTCGTCAGCTTCTCGCCCTTTCTCTCTAATTTGATCATTTTACTATAAAGCATCTCACTCGTTATGAGAAATTCAAGTATCTTGTAACGAGTTGCATTTGGATTATCCGGTAACATTGTTTGCGCCAACGAGTTTGAATCTATTGAAAGTTTCGAACGTCACGAGATATAATTCTTTTTCGATTTATTTATGTTGGAAGTACATTTATCTATTATTATCCTCTATATGATTATAATTATTGAATATACGTATGATTCATGTACATAAATAAGAACTCGCTGTGAAATTTCTATTTCTTCGACGCAATCGAAGAAGGCAGAACAGAAGATCGGAGAACTCTCCCTACTCCCTATGAACCACACGTTACTCTTCCATTTCCAAAGAGCACCAATCGCGCACTCTTTAAATTCTCATTGCATTATTATACCAGCAGCACTGATTGATTGCTTAGCACTATCTGAATCTACGCGTTCCAGACCTGACCACTTTCTCAATAAGCCCAAGAAAGAAAAAAAAAGATCCTCGAACAACATCAGAGGCTATTACAATTGTATCCTCGAGTAAACGAATTACGATGTGGAGATTGTGAGCGGCTTGCTCGACTTCTACTTGAAAAAGTCGTTGAATTTAGAGGATCATGCACTGGGGGAAACGGAAGATTTCCTTCAAGTGACTAACGGATGGACATGTTTTTAGCCAGAATTTTCTATCAAGGTCGCACGTTATGACGGCCAGGCTCTCGGGGTAAAAAGGCCAGCATTTTGTAGACGTCGAAAGTCGAAAGAGCGCTTTGAACACGAAAGCTTTAAGCGTTCCAGGTTATCGATACACACTATAAACACATATATGTATATCGAATGCTGTTTGAAATCAATGAGTACTGCTCATTGTTAAAATGGTAGCGGGCCGTCGATACATAATATAATTCTGCATCCCTAGCGACAGTAATATTATAATACTATTATTGCTATGGTGGTAATATCGTTTATTATTATATTATGGTTATTATTACACACACGTAAGTTTAGAGAAAAAGAATGATATATATAGAGAATATCTACAGCAGAAAACGCTGATCCCGCAGGAATCCAGCGCGATACTAAAAAAGAAAAAGAAAAAAAAAACAGAATACACTCGATGAACAAAATGTTCGCTTCGATTGAACATTTGAGATATACTTTCTTGTGGAGGGGATTTCGGTGAGTGTTCAATGTACTGCAATTACGCGGTGATTGAAACAATCCCCCAGGTGAGCCTCGACCAAGCTCGTGAAAAAAATTATATGAGCGCTTTCGACCTGTATTTCAGGGAGCGCTTCGATTATTCTCGATGATTGTTATAATTTAAAGCCTATTTTCAAATTTGATTTACGATAATAACTGCGATATATGATATATAAAACTATTATATGACATATAACAATAAAGGAAATAAATGAATATCTATGTAGAAATTGAATTTTAGACTTCCTGGCTATTTGTGGAAATTAAAAAAGTAAGATTTTTCAGTCTTTAACTTAAGGCGATAGAGATGTCACTGATGATTCGGGGAGATTTTTTTTGGTTTTTTGATTTTGGACAGTGCTGATTTTTTAGGATTGTCTTCGCGAAAAGGAACATTTATTTATTTTTTACATTCTCATTCATGAGAGCGTTATGTAATTTTCCGAATTTTCGACCTCTGGCTTTTAACGGACCTTCACGTTTCGGCACTTACAGAATTCGAAAATCATAACATGCTGTCGGTTTTCCAAAAAAGGCAGCCTTTAATACACTTGTTAAGGTTCCAAAAATGAGGTTGAGTTCGTTAAGCAGATACTTCCAACCAAAATTAAAAAATGTAGAGCATTTTAAAAATTTAAAAACTTTTTATTCAAATTTTATAAATTTTTATCAAAGAAATGAGAAAAGTTATATGATTTTGAAAATTTTGAAAATCGTCAGAAAGCAGAACAAAATATTTTTCTGATAGATTAGCAGATGTCATTAAAATTCTTCAATAGGTTTCAAATCTATTTAGAAACTATCTTAATATCAAAAATATGTCATTTTTATCCTTAAGAGACCGTAAGTTTAAAGCCGTAGGTGCTTTGAGAATCTTATTTTAAAACAAATCGGAAACAATTTCAGTTCCAATTTATGATTGTAATGTACGCATTAAACGTACGAAAACGAGAGCAAAGCGTAAGAGCATACTCGCGCGCAATTGGAGTGAGCCAGCGCAGCGGGCATATTTTCTTTATCGGTAAATTTTTCTTTACTCTTAAAAGCATGCGACACACTCAAGTATCTATTGACCTATAGTCTAATACTTTATTTGCCAAAAAAGTTTTAAAGTTCAACTACAATTCAGTAAACTGAAAAAGAGAGGTCGATAATAGAGGTGTTTGAGTGTGTCGCATGCCCTTAATATAGTTTTTGCCGCAGCTTTGAAATGATTTTTATTAGATTTTACAAAATAAAAGATCTGAAATATCTTTTGTTTATTTTATGAACGCATATCAAGAAACTTAAGTATCGATGGTCGGAAGAAATGGTGAATATGATTAATTTTTTTTCGCAAGTGTATGATTTTTTAAGCATTCGTAGTTTTCCAAAAAGAATGTGCAATTTAACGAACCTAATGTGAAACAATATTCTTATTTTGAATCATTTAAAATTTAAATTTAACACTAAAAAATCCCATCAACATTGGCCAATTTTTATTCTATGGTTTTCAAACAGAAAAGTAATTTAAATCAAACATTTTACATTCAGGACAATCAAAATTCAACAAATCAAAAACGAAGATTTCAAAATGGTAGTAAAAGTCAATTTAAAATTCCCTCATTTTTTAATTTTTAATCTAAAATTATTGAAACTAGACACTTTTCAGTAGTTTAATTAAAAATTAACTCAAGTATTAGAAGGCTTCAATTTTTAAATAATACAATTTTAAACGATTTGAATTTTCCAAACTGAAAATGTTTCCATTTTAAATTGTTCTTTCCAATTTGAAACAAAATTTTATTACCTTGACCGATTCAATTAAAAATTATATTATTTCACAAGTCACTAATATTAAAAATATTATACATAGACGAAAAATGTTAGATTTAATTTTCGTTCAAAATCTGATTAAAATAAATAATTTATTTAAAGGGGAAAAACGATTTACTATATAGTATCATATGTTTTTTTTAAATCAAAGAACCTTATGCTTTTAATTTTGTATCGATTAATATTAATAATTTCCAATTTAAATGTATATAATTCGAATTGATTGAGGTACTCAATTTGATTGTAATGAAATTAACAACCCTTCAAAGATTAAAAGCAATACTAGTTCAACTATCAATAAAAATTTGAAAATATTTCCTAAAAAAGCATTAGAAATGCGATATGACTAAAAATTTATATAAGTCTTGAGATTGGCTCATAAAATTACCGGTCCCATTAAGCAAATAATTGAATCTACCAAAAATTAGATAATAAAAGAAATATGACACATTTTTTAAATATAAATTCGCGTTTATTAAAATTATTTGTGAATTTGATGTCATTCTGTACGATTATACAATTTTAGGACCGCGCACGGTTCAGTTGGCTACGTTAATTTTTCCGCAGAAAAATTTCCAATTCCCCCTTTTTTCGACAATGATTTTAATTAAAAAAATGAGTAAACTAGTCGATGATATGGTAAATTTCGACTACGCTGAATTCGTGGTTTCTTGGAAAATCGAATGTTATTTAAAAAATGCCTCTGTCTATGCTATTTAGTTATTAAAAAATCATTAGTAATTGCTTAAACCAACTCAATAAAGAAATGCATTGTAAGGTAATTTTTAATGGAAACAATTTTTTTTATGAAGTCGATTACAATTTTTTAAACAATTTTTCTTATGATACTATATTATCCGACATGAACTGTTAATTATTTTAACAATTTTTAAAATAAAATAAATACAATGATTAATTTATTAAACAAGGAGCAAAAACTACAAATTGTTACCTACCAGCTAAGATTTTTTTTAGATTTATGCTCATAAGCATAAAGATAATCATAAGGCTGATTGATAATTTTATGTTCAGAGCCGACGGGAATGATCTAAAAGTTTATTTTTTACCTGTTCTAGCGCGAAAGTAAATAAAATGCTGCGCCTAATAAGCCTAATTTGAAGGCAAAATTTCAAGTTAATGAAAATATATTGCAAAAAGACGTCAGATTTCAATGTTTTTGAAACATAATTTTAAAAAATCTAGACATTTTTATACCTATTACTCAAATTTATTAAAATATGACATGCAGCAAACATATTTTTAAATGTTTTTAAGTATTTACACACTTAAAATTTGGCGATTTTTTTAAACCAAGTTCGACCCATGGGCAGAATCTAAGAAAAAAATTCTAAAAATATCTTAAAAATGTAATAAAATACTGCTGAGACTTGTCTTTAAAATGAGTCCATAAAAGAGCCAATTAAAAATTACAAAAATACCTCATTTCTGCAATTTTCAATTAAATATTTTGAAGCTTCGCTGCAAAAAAAGTTTGAATTAAGTAATCATTCGTTAGTCACAAAAGTTCAAAATTTAAAAAAATGGTGGCAGTTAGACATTTTAAATATATCTGTAGTTTTCCATTCAATATTTCAAAATCTTCCCAGGGGCACAAAATTTGGCGACGTCTTTGCGTCATATTAACGACAACTTAACGATATCCTATGTCCATGTCGTTAAGGTATCTTTACTATTATTATTATTATTACACCATTAAGTTGTTTCCCTTTCGGGGTAGGCGTTACTCGCTCGGTAGGGAGGGGAGTAGTGTGGGAAAGGGGTTATAAAATTTTTAGATTGATATGGCATTCTCGCGTTATTTATTTAAATAACACGTTCACTCCTCAACACTGCTGCGACCCAGGTTTCTGATCA